>JAOEHX010060040.1:0-13813 GCA_025448015.1 Bolborhynchus lineola
AAATTTTTGAACTGAGAATTTCATTGAGAGAGTGTTAGAATAAAATTTCTATTTCATATAGAGTAATGAATAGCCAGAGGGAATAAAATTATCATTTTTCTAAAACAAAGCACTTTCATGACAAAGTATTTGGTATTTAGAAGTCTGAAATTAAGCAATGAGAAAAAGTAACATAGGCTAAAAATTAAAAAAAAAAAAAAAAAAATCAAAATTTCAGACACCTGAGTGCTCTTTCAGCTTTTAAAGGGTATTGAGACAAGGATAATCTCATCAGAAGTGTTCTCCTAATATTATAACTAAACTTGTCTGTCTGGAAGTACTGTCTGGGTTTTCATAATTTTAGGCAGCTGTGATATAATTTTATCAAGAGATAAGGGGTTAAAATACCATGCAACTATCATATATAAAGAAGTCTGTCAATCATTATCATTTCAAAGAATAAAATTCCACAGAGATATTGTGCATACGAAACATGTTTATTATTTAACTTTCTGTTCTTAGTTGGAAGAATATTTTACTAGATAATATATAGTTTGGAGAATGATAGTTGATAAAGGATAGGTCTAGAACACAGAATAAAGTATAACACTGTCATGAAAGAAAACATGGAGCAGGTCAAATCGAGACTTTTAATTAAGAAGTTAACAAAGGTATTTCTGTGAGGCATTAATGATGTGCCCAAACTGCAGGATTCCACAGACAGAATTGGGATCCTAATTTTATGTTCATTTTAAATTTCTCAAATATTTCCAGATTGAGAGTCACTTGAAATTAATATACTCAGTGTATATAAATGTACAAAAGCACTTCTTATATATAGCAACACAAGCAGAAATGTGACTGTTTGTTAGTTTTCTGCTTTGGACTTGAAAAGAAAACATGATAAAAGGAAAATCTTAAAGAGTTTAATTGGAAAGTATGTATATTTGTGACACATATTTAAAGACAGAATTTTAAGAAAATGCTTCTCAAAAATATTTTTCTGAAGTCAGTGAGCGTTATCCTAGTTCTTTCTTTCAACTGAGGAGCTTACTCAGGAACTCAGGTTCAAATCCTGAATTTAGCATAAAGAAGACTGGCATTTGCAGTAACAATGTAATGCATGACAAATCTATCTGCAGTTCTCCATTCTGCTTCATTACAAAACTTCATCTTTGACTGGGATTGTTTCTCTTTTGCATTAAACTTGATTTTTTTTTTTCCTCCAAGAGAAGAAAAACAATCTGGAATAGAGAGAGAGCAGACTTTGGCATCTTCAGGAGCCTGCTCAGTAAGGTTCCATGTGATATAGCCCTAGAGGGCAGGGGGGCCCAAGGCTCTTGGTTGATATTCACGGGTCACCTGCCACAAGCTCAGGAGTGTCACATCCCATCTAGAAGGAAGTGCATCAGGAGGGCCAGCAGAACTCCTTGGATGGATAAGAACCTGCTGAGGAAAATTCAAAGGAAAAAAAAGGCTTATAAAAGGTGGAAGCAAGGACAGGCAGCCTGGGAAGAATACAGGGGTGTTGTCCAGGAAGCTAGGTACCAGATTAGGAAAGCTAAGGCCCACTTAGAATTAAAGTAGCTAGAGATGTTAAAGATAACAAGAAGGGATTCTATAAGTATGTAGAGAATAAAAGACAGACTGGGGACAATGTGGGCTCTTTCCAGAAGCTATCAGGAGAAATGGCCACCCACTGAATTTGGAGAAGGCTGATGTTCTCAATGACTTCTTTGCCTCAGTCTTCATTGGCAAATGCTCTGACCACACCACCCAAGTCTTGGAAGGCAGATGCAGGGACTGTGAGGATGAAGACCCTGGGCTCACCGTAGGAGAGGATCTGGTTTGAGATCATCTTAAGAACCTGAATGTGCACATGTCCATGGGACCTGACAAAATCCATCCACAGGTCCTGAAGGAGCTGGTGAATGAAGCTGCTAAACCACTGTCCATCATATTTCAAAAGTCATGGCAGTCAGGTAAAGTTCCCAACAACTGGAAAAAGGGAAATATAACACCCATTTTCAAGAAAGGGAAAATGGATGACTCAGGGAATTACAGACCAGTCAGTCTCACCTCTGTGCCTGGCAAGATCTTTGAGCAGATTCTCCTAGAAGGCATGCTAAGGCACATAAGAAACAATAAGGTGGTTGGTGACAGCCAGCATGGCTTCACTAAGGGGAAATCCTGCCTGACCAGTTTGGTGGCCTTCTATGATGGGGCTACAGAACTGATGGACAGGGGTAGAGCAGTTGATGTCATCTACCTGGACTTGTGCAAAGCGTTCAACACTGTCCAATACAACATCCTTGTCTCTAAGTTGGAGAGATGTGGTGGGGGGCTATGGCAGACCTGTGGGTTCCCTGACTGAAGGTATGAAGTTCAAACTCAGTCCCGAAGATGTTAAAGTGTATCCATGAGAAATGAGGTGCTGAAGGCATCCTAGTGGGAAAGTAGAAGGCATACGAATGGGAAAGTAAAAAGCATCTGCAGGAGCAAGTCAGATAAGGGGAGTAACTTGCAACAAAGGGAGAACTTGACAAAACAATGGACTTTAGGAATGAGGTAAAGGGTCATCCAATAATGTGCTGTTGCTAACTAATATTAACCAATGGCTAAAAAGACGTGTGTGCTAGAAAAGGTATATAAGTAGTGGTTTGTAGTAATAAAGGATCTATCTATTTTTTCTTCCTGCTGTCATTGATAATACATGTGTGTGTGATTTGTGGCCATCTTGACAATGGCATCAAGACGTCAATTTGATAGGTGAATCACTTGGTAGATAAAGAACTGGCTGGATGGCTGCACATGAAGAGTTGTGGTCAATGGCTCAATGCTCAACGAGCGGCATCCCTCAGAGATTGGTGTTGGGACCAGTCTTGTTCAATATCTTTGTCAGTGACATGGACAGTGGGATTGAGTGTGCCCTCAGCAAGTTGATGCCAAGCTGGGTGATTCAGTTGATACAGTCGAGGGAAGGAATACCATCCAGAAGGACTTTGATATGCTTGTGAGTTGGGCTGATGCCAACCTGATGAAGTTTAACCATGACAAGAGCAAGGTCCTACAACTGGGTAGGAGCAATCCCAGGCTCAGATATAGTTTGGGCAGAGAAGAGATTGAGAGCAGCCCTGGGAGAAGGACTTGGGGGTGTTGGCTGATGAGAAAGCGAACATGAGCCAGCAGTGTGCGCTTGAAGCCCAGAAAGCCAACAGTATCATAGGCTGCATCAAAAGGAGCGTGACCAGCAGGTGGAAGGAGTGATCCTGCCCCTCTACTCTGCTCTCGTGAGACCTCATTTGGAGTATTGTGTGCAGTTATGGTGTCCTCAACATCAAAAGGACATGGAACTGCTGGAACAAGTCCAGAGGAGGGCCACAAGGACAACCAGGGGACTGGAGCACCTCCTGTATGAAGATAGGCTGAGAAAGTTGGGGCAGTTCATCCTGGAGAAGAGAAGGCTGTGTGGAGACCTCATAGCAGCCTGCCAGTATCTGAAGGAGGCCTATAGGGATGCTGGGGAGGGACTCTTCATTAGGCACTGTAGTGATGAGACAAGGGGCAATGGGTTCAAACTTAAACAGAGGAAGTTTAGATTGGATATGAGGAAGAATTCTTTACTGTGAGGGTGGTGAGGCACTGGAATGGGTTGCCCAAGGAAGTTGTGAATGCTTCATTGCTTGCAGTGTTCAAGGCCAGGTTGGACAGAGTCTTGTGTGGCATGGTTTAGTGTGAGGTGTCCCTGCCCATGGCAGGAGGTTGATCTTAAGGTCCTTCCTAACCCTAAGTGCTCTATGATTCTATGATTATGTTGTCTCAGGAATAAATGCCGTTAATGCTGAAAAAGACTTTTCACTAATTAGATATGGAAATTAGTGCGTCAGTAATCATGAAAAGGAAGACACTAATTTAAGGGGAAATGTGTAAAGAAGACATGTACACACAAAAAAAAAAACCAAGCACCACACCTTTTTATCAGATACTTTCTCAAAATCAAGCAGGCCTTTCAATTACCTTTTTGCGTCTTTGACCTAACCTGTATTAGATCAACTGTGCCAGGATGAATGCTGAAATGGAGTTTTCTGGGGTGGCTATAAAGCAAAGGCATCTCCAAAGTAATAAGAGAATGAGGAGGCAGTAGAAATAATATGGAGAATGGGATGAAGCCAATAAGTATGAAGTAGATTGAAAAATAAAATGTGCCACCAGAGAAGACATTGCAATATTGATATCTTCTTTTTTTTAAGTGATAGGTGTTGTTTGAACAAAAAAAGCTTAAAGCATGCAGCTCTATTTTTAACTCACCTTTTATGCTCCAATATATTACAAGATAATAAAATCTGTAACAGAATTGAGCTACAAATGAAGACAGACTGACTAAGGAGAAAATAAACATCTCTATCTTAACAGAGGTACAGAGTTCATCTCAAGATCCCTCTCTGAGACCATTTTTATTCCCTCATGGCTCATCCTGTAAAGCTCAGAAATATCTGATTCCTAATTCAATATTCATGCCATTTGAATATGGTTTATAAAAAAATTTAACCTCTGTGAAGCCTAGATAAATTCGTAAATTCATACCACCACCAGTCATGTAATTGTTAAGAAAATGTAACTGACTCATAGTAATGCCGATCTTAAAATTCTGTTTCTTAAGTTTTGTGAAAATTTAGTTAATGTCCAGGGACATTTAAGGAAATTTTAAACATTATATAGCTTGCTGGGATTAAGGGCTTTACAAAAATTATTTTTACTCATTTAAAGAGGGTTAATAATTATCTTCCTTCTTCCCCTTTTCTGAGGTCCCACTCTAGATATACAAAGAAATATTGTATTAAAAGGAACCTTGGAAATGTATTGCCTTTTTATAAGGGGACCTATTAAAAACTCATCCTAGATTGCAGTGATCTATCAGTGAAGACTGCTTTCCTGTGAGGTTTGCAGTCAAATGCATACACCTTTGTGAACTCTGACAAAGCAAGCCTCAGTAACATGAGCAATAGTTACGAATTTACAACTCCAAAACACAATTATCTTTTTTCTTGATATTAACCTTCAGCAGGAAAGTTTACACACAAATTGACCTATATTTATATTTGTTAATATAGAACACATAAAGTCAAATTCAAGAGTGAAAAGAATATGTATTAATCAAATGATGCTGTATATGGTTTACTGAAAGAAAGTAGAGAAGAATATCTATAACACATACAGATTAAAGCTAAACCAAGAACAGTGTGCTTTCTTTTCAGCTTCTACAGTCTATTCACACTTCAAAATTCAAGTAGAATAGTTTCTCCTTGTTTTTCATGGTTTACTAATGTTTTAATTAGTAGACATATAGTATGGTTAACCAATAGAGAACATCGGAAAGGTCATTAAGTTAAATGGTATTTTCTATTTACAGAACATGATGACTAATAATATTCCCATACCTTTTCTATGACAACTTTTAAAAGACAAAATGATGGCAAATTAATTCTCCTTCATCATAAAATGTAATAAGACTGAGAAAGTAGCACTGAATTATGCCACTCATTACTAGTTTGTAACTCCATCGTAATTTCTTCTTCATCAAACTATCTATCTGGTTTATTTTTAATTACCATTATTTCAGTATGCGCTGGTTGCTTGCATCTGGACTTGATTTCTCTTGCTTAATCTTGTTTCTGCTACACAAGGTCAAAAGGTTCAATTCTGCCCTAGGACAGATGTTTCTTTTATTTGCTTCTTCAAGAGATCATGCCTATCAGCTTACAGTTTTGAACTACAGTGACTACAACTCTTTTAGGCACAAAAGACATCTGTAATACATATTTGTTAGAAATACTGGGTTGACAAGTCATTTGAGCAATAAAAATAAATTTTGGTTTAGATGAGCAGATTATTGCTAAAGCATTCAGTAAAGTATTGTCTGCTAAAGTTAATAGTAGAAAAGAAGACATCAGATTTTGCTTTGAGCTTCTTCATGGTCTTTTTAGAATGACAGTGTGGAATAAACAACTCATTTTACCTGACCTCTGAACGTAACTGTATTTCAGGACTGTCAGTATTAGTTTTGAAATAGTTATTCCACTTTTAGCATATACATTTAATCCCACAGAGTGAGTTTTCTGCTCAGTGTTCACTTGTTCCTTCCTTAGAATTACATTTGCAACATCATATATATGTTTAATATACATGTATATTTAATAATATACATGTTCTTTAAATTCAGTCTTTAAATTTTATGAAAAAATAGCATCAGAAAATCTTGGTAACACAGGTGAAAGTTTTGTTCTCAAAATTTAACAAATAGTCTGTTGAGTTTCAAGGAAACTCAATATGGGAATTATTCTATGATTCTATGATTCTATATTGACTACATGCATAGGTATGGGAATGTATATTGAAATACATGCATTTTCTTTTTCAAAATAAAATGGGTAAGACAGATACTTCTAGAAGTTTTTCTTTACATAAAACAAGTTCCATTTTTACCTGTTCCAGAATAAGCTCTTTACATCCTGTGCCACTCATACAGATTACTAGTGCTGATTTTCTTTGGTTTCACAAACACTTTTATTCACATTAATCTGCATGAATGTTTCGGTATTTTCAAAGTGACTGAAATGATCAGTGCTGAAGTGATAAGGCAGGTTTTGAACTAGAATGACTCAATAAAAGTATGGTCAAATTTCATATTTCCATAATATTTTCGCATCACAGTCATCAGTGTAAACATACAAGTACAGCAGCAAAAGGATGAGTAATTTAATTTGTCCAATATTTTAGTTATTCTTCAACAGGCATGCATCACTGAACAAATGCAGGAAGGTTCATTCACAGAAGAAGTGTAGTCCATTTTCACCACTACTGTTGTTCAGTGTTATAAATAACATGAACAGACTCCACTCAGAAAACTCTCTTAGGGTGAGGATTCTCAAGCACTCATCCATGCAACCTTTCTAAAACAAACCTCTGCTTTTTTAAAAAGACAATTTCTTAGGTATCTGCCTCCAAAAGCCACTATGAAGTTGAGAACAGATTGCCAATTTATCACACCCAAATGAAAAGTTTACAGCAGAGCTGTTTTTATGCTGCAAGCAACCAAGAAATCTTTCAGGACAACAAGTCATAACTCTGATACCATCTCAGAAACAATTTGCCAAAACGTGCTTCTGGAAGACATTCTGGTTCCAGGAACTTGACATTGTCCTATTTAAATATTATTGCAACAGGAAAAAAAAGCAAACCCAAAGAAAATACTCAGCTCTAATATCAGATGCCTTGTGCTCTGGTGAATTACTGGAGATGTGAGTAACATGTGGTAGACCAAGCACCTGCAGTTTTCTCACTGAATATTAAAGAATATTAAAGTAATACAGAAAACATACCTCTTCTCACAGAAATTAAAAAAAAAAAAAAAACCAAAACAAACAAAAAACAACAAACCCAAAACATGGAATTTAGGTTTTATTGCCCTTATATATAATCTTTCTCATGCCAATTCATTGTGTTTAAACATGACAAAAAACTCATCCAATTAAAAGCCTTCCAAGAAACCTTTAAAATATTCTTCATTAATTAACTTTCTTACTGATGTTAATAATAACTGACACTTACTTTTTATCTATTTTTACAATTGCCTGTCCAAAGTTAAGTGAGTTTCACCTAACACAGGTAACTCAGCTATTTTAGGTGATGTAGATATTGTGGAAAAGTTAATGGCTTGTCTGTAACTGCCACTTTTGTAAGGATAAGTTTCTTATCGGTCCACTTCTAAAACTACTAGCCCCTGAGAAGGTCTCAGATACACTGAGGAAATACAAATGCTATCAGAAGTCCATATTTAGGCTGCTGACATACCTAAAAAAAAAAAAAAAAAAAAAAAAAAAAAAAAAAAAAAAAATCTGTATTGTATCCTTTTTTCTGCAAATTCATTTACAGAAAGAGAATTACAGATATTTTCAGTAAGTCTATATAGTTTAAAATATTTTGCCTAATTAAAATATGGAACAACACATAAAGTAACAATTCTTTATGACCCATATAAAATCTTGTGATATGATGCTTCTCACAGATCAGGGTTTTGCAAAACAGGTTTTTGTCTGTTCTTACTGTGACAGCCGGAGACCTACTAGAAAAATTTATGATGGTGCTTAGAAGTCTGTCAGTGCTTTGGCTTAGAAAGGGGAGGCAAAAATATGGGTGATGGTATACAGAACAAAGCAGACATTTCAGCAAGATTGAAAGTAGATGTTCATGGATTAAACTTTCATACTAGTTGAAATTGTGAAAAGGGATTTTGTAGTGATAGCGTTGAGTGACCAAATTTACTCCACTGACAATTTAAAACCTACCTTGCAATTTGGCACTCTGTAGTGGTTTTGTTTAGTTTTTATTTAGCAGGCTCTGGCTAGATAGTAAAATTGGTAATTTTTGACATATTTTACTTTTTTGTCAGCTTCTGTGCTTTGTAGCTGGCAGCTATTTTAGTTTCTGGCACAAGGATATTTTTATATAGTCTGAGAAAAGGCTGTTTACCCTCTTTTCAAAACGCCATACCACAAAGGTATCACAGACCTAATCCCCAGTTCAGTTGCAGGGAACACCAAGTGCCTCCAAGGGCTTCTCTACTGCAGCGAGTGCAGAGGACTTAACAGGTCTCAGCACAAAGGTGGCAGAAGGGAAACATGAGCTTAGTCTTGTGATAATGAAGAGACCCTTTTTTGTGTATGTCTCAAAAGACAGCAGGAATGGAAGGAGGTCGAGCACCTGTCAATGGTGAGCAGAGTTTTGCTACTCGGGCAAACGGCCGGGGGTGGGGTGGGGGTGGAGCAGAGCAGGGACTGAGCTCCATGAAGGTGAGGATGGTTTTCCTGTGGTGTTTGCCCGGAGGCTGCAGAGATCAACTTCCAGGAGAACAGACTGCCAGGAGACAGCAGCACTACCCCTACCCTACACTCTTAGGAGAAAATTAATTAGCTAGGTTTGGAGCTCATCAGATAACACTGCCACCATCTGGAAAGTTCCAGAACAGCTCAAGATGCATGTGCCAGCATAGAAATGAGTCTCCACCTGTGAGCAGGTTCCAGGAGAGCCTGACCCCATAAAAATCAGGCAATCGTCATGCAATTGTGTGATGTGTGTTTCTGATGTTTTTGGTAGGCTTGTGAATAAAAGGAGAGGGCTACACCTGAATGGGTTTTAAATTCACTGACTGAGAAGACATTACTGGGTCCAAGGAGTGGTGAGCTTATTTTTCTCTCTTTTTTTTTTTTTTTTTTAACTCCCCATTCTTTCCTTCCTTTTTCCTTTCCTCCACCTACTCCAAATCTTTTATAAGAATACGAACCTGCTAAGATGTCTGTGCCTCCTGACACAGTTTAGGGAAGTTTACAACAAAATGAACTGTTGTTTCGTTTTTCCACCACTGGAGGCCCTGTGGCGCTCCTGTGAACTGTCACTATCCCTGCGTAAAAGAACAACCAAACACCAAACCAACCAACGAGCAAACCAAACCAACCAAAACCAAAAAAACAAACAAACCAAAACCAAAAGCCCACAAAATACAGGCAAGCAAACTCTCCCTCCAGCCCTCTGCCCCACCAACTAAATTTTTTGACATTCTGAAGTTATTTTTGACAATTTTGACACCTGGCAGTCTATTTAAGTATGATTGAAGTTAAAAGTGGTGGACATGTGTTAAGGGCACATTTTACCCAAGCTTCTCAATAGGACAAACAGGCTTTGACCAAAATTTTGCACTCTGGCCGTTATCCCCGAGACAAAACCCTCTGATCTGGTTCCCACAAGAGCAGGATAGTGACTACTAAAATCACAGGCATTTATCTTGTCACTGAGAATAGCATCCCTGGGGATCAAAGCTAAGAGGTCAGGTAATTCCCTATCTGATCTTGCCATGATAACAAATTCATGCTTCCATATAGAACTAATACTAGCACCCACTCTCCTCAGGTGGTTCATGTGTTGTTGTGTTGTGAAATACAAATACCTGAAGTTATGCTACAGGATTCCAGTGTTTTTTTTAATGGTACAATCCAAAGCAGCTCTGGGAAAGACACAAATAACATTTGAATGCTGCAGTGTATGAATTACTATATAGCTGTCCAAGAAGCAGAGCCTCACTTCGTATTAACTGCCTTATAAATAATGGCAGACTTAAGTGTTTTTCCTTTGACCACATGTGTACGCCTTTGAATAGAGGGGATCATATATATTCTTTGGTCGTAACTTCCCGATGGAATGCATCACAGAGTAGTTTAGGAACTGTGAATTAGTACATTTACCATACAGGTCAAGTACATTGTAGTATGCAAAAAGGGATTTATACAGTGACATACCTTTATATCATCAAGTGTTTCTTTTCATAAAATGTGTGATGTGTTATCACAATAATCTTAGTCCTGTTTGATCTGCAGGCCTCTCAAAATTTTCCCATCTTCTTAGGAAAAGTAAGATGGGTCTTTCTGCAGATGAAAATGTTCTGGTGAGCTGTATCTCATGCCAAGAGATGTTTCTTTTTTCACCCCAACCACTAGGTTGTCCACACAGTAGCATTCCAGTTGTGGAAAAGAGCCTACATAATCTTGACCTTTAGTGCATTTGAAAAAACATGGAGGAATTTGCCATTTATGTATACTGGCGAGAACAAAATTTTGCCACTTTAATTAAGGACAATAATTTAAATTTAAAAATCAAATTCACCTGATCCATTAGTCAGCCACCTTGAGAATGACAAACTTATTCAGATAATTTTGTGTTCCTATGATGTATTTGGATTCTATGCTGCAATTACAGACCAAAAGTAAACCCCCTGATTTGTTCAGCAGATAAAATTGGAAATTGCCTGTAAAAATCAGTATTTAACCTGCATGGTATTATATTGTCATCCTACAGAAGCTAACAGCTAGTCAAGAATGAATTTGGGGGGATTCTTAGCAATAGTTTTTCTACAGAAAGAAGATTTACCATTGTACCTTTTGTTTGTTTAATAGCTTTCTAATTCAAATCTCTCTGCAGACACAAAATGCTCAGTTATGTTACTGAAGGACAGGACAATGTAGTAGAAGTAATATTCTGCTGTAACTTCTTACAAGACTTGCTTAATATTTTAGTTTATCAATTTGTGTGAAGTAAAATTACTACAGCCACATACTTTTAATTTTTACCTTTTAATTTAATTTAATTTAAAAAAGCCCAAGGTTACAATTTCTCTGGTATGCAACAACTAGTCTTATAATCTTGCATATTTCTTCCCAAACCAGCCTTTAGCCAGTCCTGGCAACACTGTAATTAAATCCAGTAAAAGGAACAATGAGCAAATGTAATTGATGATTTAAAATTAAATCTGACAAAAGAAATTCAGTCCCGTCATAAAAATGTCAAAACAGTTCAAGGATTAGAATTTAATATACAGGAAGTAAGATCTAATTTTAAAGATCAGCTAATTAAAGTTTCCACTTGCCTAGAGTTGGCATTATTTGGCGTATTCACATGTGGCTTAAGTATGTCATGGCCTTGAGTACTCCAGTGAGCTGCAATTCACATATCCAGCTTCTCCTGAGACCCTCACCTCTACATACGTGTCTGTGGTCTAGGGGCTGTATTTCAGCTTAAATGCATAAAGTACTTAGTGTCCCAATTTAGGTAATTCTTAGTTACTAAATAATTTTTCCTGCAGCAAAATACATCCTAATCTGCAGAGACCAGTTATCTTAGAGTACATCAATTAAGTGGTCAGACTGTGTCATAGTTAGTTGGTATTATTTTAAAAGGTCAATATTACTCTTAGTCATCCTTTAATGCACATTTCCATTAGCAATGAAGTTAGAGGGAGGAAGAAAATTACTTTTCTTATTTTGGGGAATTGAAGTACTACAAATGGATTATTTCTGAAGTCGTTGATTTTAGTCATTCAGATTTAACTGCCATATAGCAGTTCACCAGAGACACACCTTGACAAAACATTTAACTTCCTTAAATAGAGATTTTAAAACCCCAACCAAATGAAAAGAAACTGTACCTGGCAGGGAGGTTGGAACAAGATAATCTTAAGGCCTTTTCCGATCCAAGCCATTCTATGTTTGCAGCATGAGTTCATGTAAACAAATACTAACAGTAAAAGTTGAATCTGATGAGACACACTAATATTAGCACACAACAGTCCCATCATTGATTCATCATAGTCGTAAGTATGCCGCTCTTATAGGGATGAGTGTTAATTAGGATTTCTCACCTGTAAAAAATTTAGTTATTACCTCCAAAGTTGCATCCACTGCCATTTATACAGTCTGTAGATGGGAGCTCTGCTATGTGTATGGGCAATGAGAAAGGCCCTGTAGTTGTGCCAAATTCATTTTTACTGTCACTAAGTCAGGCTCACACGAAACTGCTGTGATAATGAATCTGCATCAGCTCACTTGTTTAACCCATAAAAGTGTCAATGAACTTTTTCACTTAAGGAGGTTTTGATTCCAAATTTAATGACTACTACAGGTTTTAGTGCTATCTTGTTCTGTTTGATTTAGAATCAGTGATGTGCATTCAGGTAATACTTTATTTACCTAGTGCAATTATTTTTGAAACAATAGCATTATAACCCAATCTAGTAAAAAAATTTATCTTCTTGCTCTTTATGTTTACTTAAATGCGAAAGACTTTCTGATCACAGCTGAGGTCCTAATGCTACAACTATTCCAAATACCATAGATAGGGTAACATCCCAAACTTGTTCTACGTAAGCCTTCAAGTCAATAATCAGGCATATACATATTTATGAATAGGTAGCTACTTTTGTCTGCTGTGTGTTCACCAAACAGTCTACTGAGGAAAAGATATGATAGCAATCCATAGGAACTGATGTTGCATCTACTGGGGATTGCTGATCAAACCTAATGCTATTGCAATCAATGAAATCGTGCAGCACTCTTAATCTAGGAGGTTGTGGCAAAATCTCCCTGCCTAGACTGGTAACCTTCATGTAATCTTAAAACCAATGTAATTTGGGGCCATTTTGTGCTCATAAAATGTTAAAGTACTGCAAAGAAGAACGGCATAATAATGAATTGCATTTAGATAATTCTTATACTCCTATAATTCCTCCACCATGATGCTCCCACCTGCTTCTGTACTGACAATGCTATAAAAATTGTTCTGTGAAGGCTGATTTCAAAGCAGTATTCTTTTCCTATATAAAAATTGATGTATCAATGTGCAGCTATATAAAGATGTTACACTGTGGTGTGTTGACTTTGGCTGGCTGTTCTCTTGCCCTCCTTTAAAAAGATGTGGGACAAAATAAAAACCGCATGGATTGCAGTAGAAACCAATGACAAGGAAATGACATATCAGTTGCAATGACAGGCAAAACAGAGTTGACCTGAAAAAAATTAATTTTATTGCCAACTAAAATATGCTTGGGTAGTAAGAAACAAAACCAAATTAAAACACCACCTTCTCCCACATGCACACTTTCCCAGACTCAACTTCAGTCCTTCATTCTGAACTCCTCTATCTCCCTTGCTACTCTACAGTGCAGGAGGGATGGGGAATGGGGGCTTGTGGTCAGTCTGTAAGAGCCCCTCTCTGATATTCCTTCCTCCTCACGCATTAGTAAAGGGATTAAATCTATGCATGTTTACCAATAGGTACATTTAGAAATTGCATGGTGTCCTGGGTTCAGCAGTAGCAGTCATTTTTCTCCTTCTTGGTAGCTGGTGCAGTGCTGCGGTTTTGACTTTCGGCCTGGAAACAGCACTGATAACACCAATGTTTTTAGTTATGGCTTAGTGATGTTTGGTCTGGCCAAGGACTTTCAGAGCCTCAT
>JAOEHX010060042.1:9882-28418 GCA_025448015.1 Bolborhynchus lineola
TAGAATCATAGAATAGTTAGGGTTGGAAAGGACTTTAAGATCATCTAGTTCCAACTCCCCTGCCATGGGCAGGGACATCTCCCATTAACCCATGCCTTCCAAGGCTCTGTCCAGCCTGGACTTGAATACCACCAGTGATGGAGTATTCACAACTTCCTTGGGCAACCCATTCCAGTGCCTCACCACACTTACAGTAAAGAATTTCTTCCTCTTGTCCAGGAGAAAATTGTGCCAGTAGTACTCTCCTTAGTTTTGTTAAATTGTTTTAAAAATGTTTACAGTAAGAGCAAAGATTTTTAAGCAGGCCAAAGAAGTGGTTTATTAAAAGAACCATTGTTCCCAGGCTTTTCTCAAGGATATAATTTGACTGACTATGAGCATGTGACAAATAAACAAGAATGTCTGTCATTTATGTGCAATATGCTCAAACTAACTGAAAGAGTCGCTGGTTTTCACTGTTTAATCTCTCAGCCCTAATTTTCTGTGTGACAGATGTTCTGTGTTTAAAGGTGTGGGATACAGAAAGGCATTATTTCTATTTCATAAATGTGCAGTTTCAAACAAAATCCCTTCTTTGGGTTTTAAAATACTTTATCTAAATGCTGTGCTTCTGTTCACCTCTCATCTCTATGCTTATAATTGTGGGAACAGATATTGGTAATCTTCATTCAGAACTTTCACCTGTTTTTAGGAATAGGTGTATGTCAAGTGGAGCAAAAACAGCAGTAGCACTCACTGGGGAAGACAGAGGCACCTGGTCCATTCTCATCAGGACTGCACAATTAGGAATTTTAAAGCAGATGAAAACCAAAGATGCATGTATGAAGGCACTTCATCAGCAAAGCAAGTGGCAACATAGCAGACAAGAAGTTTCTAAGGCACTCCATGAGACTTTCTGCTTGTAAAAGTGCTGCTCTTGCACAGTAGGTGGAAATGGCGAGTGTGTGTGGATAAGGGCCTTGGTTTTGAAAGAGTAGGCTCTATATATCTTCCATCAATTTCATACTAAAATACTGAGGTTCAGCACAGTACCCAAAGCATCTGTGAGATGAGACAAATGACAGTGTCTGAAACCACTTCTGTGCCTGTGTACTCAGCATTGTATATCCTAACTTTCCTAAATCCTCTTTCACTTTCTATGAAGGAATCTGCTTCATAGCCTAAAAAGCTTCCCAGCATCCCAGTCCCTTTAGACTTCCATCAGGTATCTTCCCTAGGATTTACTATATTGATAGTAAGTGCCATAAATGGCTTCTGTACTTATGGTCTTCTGGTTTTTAGCTCTCGACAGGCTTTGTACAACCACCATGTAAGTGCATAGCCACTAACTGGTGTCTGGGATTTGAGAAGGGGCTGGGGACCAGCTTTGCATTTGTTTGGAAAAGATCTGCCTGCCAAGGCTTCAGTTCTGAAGGGCAAGCTGCTCATGCTTGGCTCAGGGCAGACAACAGCCTGCCTGCAGTCTTCTGAGTAGCAGAGGCCTAAATGCTTCTTTTTGTAAAGTGAATGTTTACCTTATACAAACTTAAGATGAGACTTTTGAAAACTTGATTTTAACAAAAGTTAAAGGTTAGTTAGATGTTTGAAGGGGTACAAGGATGGTTTACTTTATCCTACCTTTAAATGTCAAGGTTAGTTGGTAGAGCAGACAATGGAGAAGTTGATGGCATGTATACATAAAATGGGAATGCTGTTAGAGCCAATTTTCTCAAGCGTTATGAATACTGCTGGTGTAAAAAGAAAAATCTTTTTTTTTTTTTTTTTCATTGCTATGCTCTTATGAGTGCCTGTGAATTTGCTGGAAAGTTGGAGATAAAGTTTTTTGTATTTCCTGGAGGCATGCACAAAGAATATGTGTAGATTATGCCATTTTCATGTTTATAAATCACTTTGGTAGTCTTGATTTAGAGAAGTTTATTGACTCTAGTGCTATCTGATGTAAGGTAATGTGCTTGTAGTCTACAGCTTCTAAGGATCTCACCCACATACACTGTATATTGTAGGACTGTGTTCTTTCCTAATATAGTGTTTGAAAGATGCTTCAAAAATATAATTGATATTTGGATTTACTTATAAATTGGAAAGATAGAAACACATAGTTTATAAAATATTTCAGCACTATATTCGTCTCAGTAATACACAGTGAAAACAAATTTTATGAAATTTACATTATTCAAGTAGCTGACATACAGTTTTGAGAAGTTTTATATAGGTATGAAGAATGGTCAAAACAGGGGTCTGTTGAATTAATAGCAAGCTCTGAATCCTCTACAGAAATAAAAACCTTTCAACTGTAGGGGTTGTTAGATACTGCAACAAGGACCTAGACAATTTATGGACACCCCATCCTTAGAAAAATTAAAACATGTCTGAGTAAGACCCTGATGAACCTGCTGCATCTTCGAGCAGCAGGTTAGATTAGGAGGCCTCCAGGCATCCCTTCGTACCTGAATGATTCTGTGTTTCTCAATAAGTGGTGAAAGAAAAAATTAAAGTGAGACTAACTCTGTAATAATGAAATCTGTGTAGACCAAGCAGCACATGACATTCTAAAGCTTTTAACACCCACGTATTTCTGTTTTTTTCACTGAAGAGTATGCCTTCCAAAAACTGAGTTAAGCCTTTGCTATGGTAAGCTAGCTCTTGATGTATCTCACAACTACTATACAATGGGCCATGTTCCTAACACACAGAATTCTTGATTTATGAAGTGTATTTCCATCAGAATCCATCAGTTGCATACGTTCTGCTTTGCAGCTGATGTTTCTCCTAACTTCTCAAGTTTTCTTTTCAGACCTGCCACATCCTTTTTATAAAACTGTAGGCTCCAGAAACAGTATTTTATGCATAATTCTACACTAGATCAAATAACTTTTTCTTTGACTGTCAAAATGATTTATAAGATCTATGTGGCATGTCTCCCAAAATACACTGACAAATGAGAATCTTCCAAAACTAAGTCTTTAGGCTTCCTCTAATGACTTCCCGAATGTAATACAATTTATTGAAGTACTCTGAAGCATACTTTGTCTTCCTAATGTTACTACTTCCAATATTTATCATTGACTCAACTGTATTATCAAAGACCCTGCCAAGAACCTTGTAATTTACATGAAGATTACAGTTTTCCTTCATTTTAGAAGCTTCTATCCTTTATATTAATGGATGAACTTAAAATACAGATGAATAAAAATATATGAGAGAGAAGGAAGATGGGAATAGTGAAATAACACATTCCTTCAGCACATTCTTGAAAGAAGCTGATGATGCTGAGGAAGTAAGCGATTGCTTGAGGTACTGCACCAGACAGCTGGAGGGGGTAAAGGTGGAACAGCTGGAAGAATAGGTATAGAATTCTGTTCCCCTGGAGAGTGGATTTGTTTGGCTAAACTAGGAAGAAGGAAAGATGTGGGAAGGCAAAAACATGCAGAGAATGGAGAGTACTAGCCTGACTATGGAAGCTTGGTAAGCTGAACAAGGGGAAGTAGATGTTAGGCTAAGCCGGAGCTGGAATTTAGCAAGAATAAGCCTGGTAATGGGGAACCACAGCAAAAATTACCATTGAAATCCAAAAAGCACATCAATAATTTGTGCTTATAAATCACCTTGCAGATTTTAAACACTGTGGTCAGTAATGGGTTTTTGCTCTTGCCTACATGTTGGTGAAAATTATTCCAGTAAATTCAGTGTCATAAAGCCCTGACACAAAGCCAGTGTGAAGACCTACTTGGAACATCATAGTACTGATCATATCTGAGATTGCCTTCTTTGGTGGTGCAGTAGGCACTGAAACATTAAGCTGTCTTTACTGCAGTATAGATCAACATGAAATTACTTCTAACAAAGATGATGAAAAGAAATGGTTGAAATATTTTTTGCTCATGTATATTCTCAGCACCCTCCATATATCCAACTGGTGTGCTCTGGTTTTAGTTCAGTACTTGCAGATGTACACTGGGCTGTCCATGCAGGGGAAAAAAAAAATACATTTTGGTTTAAATTTACTGGGCTTTTACCATCTTCACAGAAATTGATAATTGATAAAGCACCATAGAATCATAGAATGGTTTGGGTTGGAGAGGACCTTAAGATCATCCAGTTCCAATCCCACTGTCATGAGCAGGGATACCACACACTAAGCCATGTCACCCAGGGCTCAGTCCAGGCTTGTATCCCATCTACCTTTTGTCTGTTTCTGTTTGTATTGTGTAAATATTTTGAAATGCTTTTACGTAGTTTTTTGGAGGACATTTGCAGTCTCTGCATGATATTAAAAGGCTTTTGTCTGGAGACTGTAAAGGCTTAAGTGTGTCTAACTTTTATGTCAGTTTTTAGGTATTTTGGTTATACATAATTATGAAATAACAAAGTTTTTTTCCACTAGCTTGTTAATTAAGTAGTGATATTTCTGCTAGCAGGAGGTGATTATTTTATTTTCTTGCTGAATAGTTTGCAAACTTTTTTTGTGTTTAAAAGATTTTAGGAGAGGGAAATGATATAGCAAGAAAACTGGGCATTTAATTCCCCCTCAAACTCATTATTTTTATTAGCGAGCAGACTGCAACAACAAGAAAATTTAATGTAGGTAATAATGAAGCATATAATCACATGGGGGAAAATAAAGGGTCTGTCTAATAAATAATGGAGTTAATCAAGAACTTTAAGTTCTTTTCAGGGTTGTTTGCTTGATTGTGAGATTTTTGATTTGTTTAGGTTTTTGTCTTTTAAATTTTCTGCTAACGGTCATACTCCCTTCAGAAATGAAGGAAGAAATAAAAGCATCTGGCCACTGTTTATTTCACAATATTTTTTTTGGAAAAAAATAAAAATAAATTTTGTACCCATTTGTACCCTCCTTTAACCCAAAATGTTCAGAAAGCCAACAAATAGCCTGCTATGTAGCATGATGGTTTCCACTCAATGTGACTCAATAATTCTTTCTGTTTGCCTGGAAAGAGAGGTCAATACCTACAGGACTTTCATAACATTCACGCACCTGAGTGAAGTGTCATTATGAGCAAATTAACAAAATTAAGAATTGTTGCTAATGAGTATAGTAGAATGGGAGCAGACTAAGGGTGTGCTTTGGGTGCCCTTCAAGAAGGATGCCAAATTGATATGCCTCACCCTGGACAGTTTTTTCTAAAACTTAACTGAAAAACTGCTAGGAGCTGATGGGAAAAGTAATGTAAAGTTTACTTTAACTTTGGGTAAAGAAAAAATAGTGTCTTCTGGGTGCTAAAATGTCATCTGTTCTCAAATCCTACTAGGTTTGTAGGAATTTAGAGTTTTAGTTGCTATCTCACTGGTCCTTCAAAAAGGATACATTGCACTGCCAAGAACCACTTTAAATCTATTAAACATAAGTAAGTGTCAAGCCTATTTCTGCTGTTTCTATCCCTTCTATAATAAGCAAGAAAAAGCCAAAGCATTTAAGATACTCACTTGCTTCCTTTGTTGCTAAGATGTTTTGTAGCTGAGGAGCTCTGCTGCTGAACTGTTACGGTTCTGTGCATTTCATTTTCCAGAGTGGAAAAAACAACTTACATGGTGATCAGGACAAACCAGTTTGTCTTGAATGCTGCAAGCTTGCTTTTCAAGTCCCAGACTTAAGCACAATGTTTAGAGCTATGCATTTGCTCCTTTTGGAAAGCTGCAATAACTCAAGTCTGTCTTCAACTCTCCTATTTTTTGTGCTGTGCTATATACCCTTCTTGATATACTTCCCATGTATAGGAATGTGAGATCTGTTGAAGCTGCACTCTGCAGAGCACAGCCTTCTCTCCTCTCTCTGGTGCTGAATGCACCCCCTGAGCATCCCTGGTATTTTGCACACTCACAGGAGAGCTATGAGAGTAGCAAAGTTGAGACCGGTGATCCTCTCCAGAGCTTCCTGAAGACAGACACTCAATCATGGCTTCTGTAACTGTTTATTTTTGCAGCTTCTTAAAATCATAGGATGCTGGGCCAACTAATAAGGCTGTTAATGATCTCAGCAACCACAGGTTTCAATTTCTTCAGTTCTGTTTATCTTTATTAATGTAACTGAGCTCATGCCTTATTGGAAACAACCTCTTTTCCTTAATGCACCATTTAAAAAAAAAAAAAAGGGGAAAGGTAAAGCAAACAGGTTTTCTTGCAGGCAGTTGTATGCAGATCTGCACTCTTGAGCCTCTTCCCTTGTCTTACATGGGTTCTCTTTTTGTTGCATCCAAGTTGCAGAACAGCTGCTAGTTCATCTCACTCAACCTTTTGTTAAAGGCAGAGGAATTATACCTTATATGCAAAATTCAGTTGTCAATCTAACTCCTAGCAGCCTAATCAAATATTTATTAGCTGAGTTACAGTGATACTAGTACTTAATGGTTGCAATTATATGGAGTTTATGTGCATAGAAACTTTTTAGTATCTATCCTTTTCTCTGATGCTATGCTTATCTTCCCACTGTCTCCCTGGGTCCTAAGATCAAAGGCTTTGGTATGGCAAAGTCACAGGGCTTGGCAAGTGATTGGCAGCCCAAGACCTTTACCAGAAGGAGGGTGTAGTTTGTTTCTTCCTCTAGGGTATTTTTTTTTTTTTTTTTTTTTCAGTTTCCATATGTGGTCATTTTTATGTTTGTCAATGTGCTCTACACCCTGCTTTTTCTTTGGTCTGCAGTTCTGCATTGCATCCAAATTTACCATAGATATTTCATATATATATTGAGTACTTTTTTACACCCTAACATAATATTTGTCCAGTTCTTTAAATGACTATGGCAGAGTGGTTTATAGCCCTGGAATCATCCTGTAGCCTTGCTCCTATCACCCTGTAACTGAGACTCCTCCACATTGCTCCTCCTCTGCTATCGCGCTGTGCTTGTGTTCCTCAAAGAAAAGTCTTTTTTTTCTGGAGTGATTGGTACAACATTATTCACAAATAACTTTCTTGCTACTGTTAGTTACAGAAATACATGTAGTAGTGAGCATTAAGGCACACAGCTGTGCAATGCTAAACAAACGAAACAAGCTAGGCTAACCATCCCTGGATTGATAGATAATTTATGTTATAGGCCTTACATCCATTTTTGTGACATTTCTTCCCGCTTCTGGGTATGTTGCTTGCTGTAACTGATTCAAGATGTCTTTAGCCAAAGAATCAGAAGTTTTTTTAACCTCGGCATTTTCATCTAGGAGGACAAAAAATGGTACTCTGAGAAAAGGCCACTTCATTTTGGCATAGTAGGGTATGTCCATATTATTTTAATGTAGTAAGCTCTGTGTGTTTGGGTATGTTTGCAAGGAGAGGTGAAAGAAAATGTGCTGCCCAAGACAAGTGACATCTGTGAAAATAAGAAAATAATTGCTCATTTCTCTCTTTTGCACGGGTATGTGAAAGTAAGGCATCCTCTACTTTCACTTAATCTCTCTCTGTGTTGCTTTGCTAGCGAGTAAGTGCTTCCTATTAGGATAGTAGACTTCCAAAGGAATTCTTCTGGATTCCTGAGTTTGCAAAGGAAATATTTGGAACAGACTGTAGGTTTGGGGCAGCCAGAGGAAGAAGCTGCTGACAAAACGTACCAGTAACTGCAGCTATCAAAATTGCCATTACTTTTGGAAGTAACCTTCTTAAGGAAAAAACTTTTTTTTAAGAATGTACCTATTTAAAACTAGTTCCTGTTTTCAATGGTGCAGGCAATAAATGAACATTATTTTCATTAAGGCACAGGGCTACTTTCTTTCTGATGAAATTATAAATCATTATTTATGCAAACAGCCTAAATGACAGGCTGTATCAATGGAGATGTGCACATGGGCCTCTTTTCACTTACTTCAACTGCTGCACTCACCATATACAAGCAAGATCTAATTGATAAATCGGGCAGTGGTGTCAAGATAGTTCTTACGGTGAGCTTGTCAGCCCAAGTACTTGTGCCTTGCAGTTGTTAAAGTGCATTTATATTGTGCTGCTACCTGGTTTATTTTCAATGTATTAAAATTTGACTTTTAATCTGATGCTGTCATAATGGTTACAACATGGAGAGCAGCAGCATATCACTTGCTTTATTCCAACTCTTCAAATTTTCCCTGTCTGTTGTGTTTATGCAGCCGCTTTGGGCTAAGAATGGGATAAGAATTCCCTATCTGCATAAAATGATAATTCTTGGGAAATATATTTGTGAAAAGCACAAAAAATGTAGTGTCCTGAGGTAAAAGGCAGCTAGCAGAGAGGCAATTGTGTGAAAGAATGAAGAACAAATACTTGTCTGTAAATTTGGTACTAAGACTCAAAAAGAAAAAGATGGCTCTGCTGAGATATTTCAGTGTAAAAAGTAATTTACAGGATTGAAATAATAACATATTTTATGTTTTGAAAATACAACATATAGGCAAAAGATCCAAAATTTGTGAAATGGTATAGGTGCTTAAACTCAATTGTACTTAACTTTTAGTAGTAGCAGGAGACTGTGGAATATAGTAAATTATGAGGAAGTAGGTAGTGTCAGAAAGACCTTTTGAATGGCAACATCGAACACAGTCTCTTTTATCTTTGGTTATCAGTCTATTTAGGTGTGTTATAAATAGCAAAGATAGATTGTTAGATACTTTGAGCGGGGGCAGGACAGGGAAGTAATAAGTTATGAGATACCAATCGTATTTCCATCAACAGAAAATGACTCATGATTCATAAAAGCCTTCTTTATACTCGAATACATTGTTTAGAATTTTGTTTAAAAATTAAACAGAACATCTAACTTTTCAGCAGCTGCAACTTCCTGGCCTGATTTCTGAGGGACATTCTATAAATAAAACACATATTTCAAAGCTCAAATTCTTTTTAGAAGGGTTTATAGGCAGCTTCGGTGAGATGATATTTTTTAGCACAGCCTTTCTAATTTACCAGCCAAACAATGCTTTTGCAAGGAGAGCTAAGTAAAGGGTATGTTTTGAGTTGGCAAGTCAGAATTAAACACCTTGTGAAAACAAACATGAAAAACATCTCTGCAAAATCCAAAGCAAAATTTATGCCAAGATTGCTGGTCTGAATAGCAGTGTACAGCAGCATGGTAAGATTTCAGTCAATTCACCAGCTGTGAGTAATCCTCTGAATAAAGGTATACATTTCACGGTAAATCCTTCAGCAAGGCATTCAAAGCCCTGCACTTTAATGAGAAAATATAGAGTGCGCAATTCAATATCATCTTTGGGGAAAAAGGAAGGCTTGAAGATAATCCCTCTGTCACTTTCTTGCCACACAGGCTATTTGCACATATTTACATGAAAGAACCAGTTTCTCTTTGGGTGCCTTTTCTGAGATGCCATATGACTCCATAGTACAGAGTGCCTCACAGGCACTGGCGGGCAGGCCTTAACTAGACCCTGGAAAAAAATAAAATCTTTTCTGAAAACGGTTTCTCACCATTTATTATTTAATTCTGGTGTCAGGGGTAGGGATTCACAGTATCTGAGCTAGACTGGAGCCAACAGAGGCAGAAGCTGGATTCATCACACCATGGTTGTCAGCAGGTTGGTTTAGTGGGGGGATAGAAGACCACACCCCAGAAATGTTTCTCCTTTTATGACGTATATGAATAGACTTTTGTTATTTGTTTGTTTTACTTATCTATATTTAGCCACAATAATGTATGGCATCTGACATCTCCTTACTTTAGTAATGGTTATACCAATACCATTTTAAAAATGAGTATGACCTGGTCAAGTGGTACAATATAGCATGGTTTATGCCTGTGCATTTAAGTTCTCATTCCTCTTCTGGCTTTGGCTCCCCCAGTTAAGGTGGCTACATCCAGGCTGCTAACCATGAGCCATGCCTTGTGTGACCTATCCCCTGAACTAAGGCCAAGCACTGACTGCGAGAGTAAGCCTTCAAATGAGACATAGCTGTGCCAGGGAGCATGCCAAGAGTGAGGAGGCACAGATGACTGTGGCCCAGCTCTCAGTCTGTGTCCTGGCCTTGTTCTGTTTATTGGAATAGACAGAGCATGTAGCCAGTGGGGTCAGGATGAGAACATAGCATGGAATTTTTTTAGCACACTAGGGACATTTGCCCTGCTGGCCTTGGCAGTGTTTTCTCACGTACCTCTTCTGTGCATGTGTCCATTCTGCTCCCCTTCTTGCTTTCCTCCTCCTGCACCCTGCATTTTCATGCATGTCTGAGAAAGATCATCTAAGAAAAAAGCCTGTGATTATACTTCATCCTGATTGTGTACTCTAAAGATCGGAAACATTTTAATCTGCACAGCCATATGAAAGCCAGGCACATCTGGTCTGGGAGCCCCAGTCACAGACTTGGAATGAAGGACTGAGATTCTACCACACTTTAAAAAAATAATGTTCCCAGGAATGTACAGGACTGCAAAAACCTGCATGCCACCCTGCCAAGAAGCCTGCAATAGTGTGTGTACTCCTGTGAACTTTTGCAGAAATGGCACAGTTTAATTTTTGACTTGATTTGATTCCAAGAGAATATAGAGCTCTAACCCAGGCCACCCTGCATTGCACACCAGTTACTTTCTCACTGATGAGCAGCGTATGCCTCTGGGGTACAGACAGATGCTGTGAGCAAAAGTAAGGAGAACCTCCTTAGTGTGGAAAAATTGTCATCACAAGTAACAACGCTGGAACTGAATATTTTCTCCTCTTAGTGTAGCAGCAGTGTAAAGTAGCAATGCCACCACAGAAATGGGAGTGGTAGAAAGGATGGATATGGGTGACTAAGGTGAATTCTCAGTTTTTAAGTAGATGAGTTCATAAAGTGAATAAAATGCTCCCCAATGATCTAAAAGATCATGCCTTGCTGCCTTCCATCAAGACAAGATATCCTTAGTGCCTGAAAAGTTGTTTGTTTGTTGTTCTGTTGGGGGTTTTCTTGATGTGTTTGTTTGTTTTCCAAATACCATATAGGATTTAAAACACTGAAGTGTTTGAGAAATTTCCCAACACCAGATTGGTCTATTTGTGATGATGGAAAATTGGTGAGGTGGTAAGAATTATTTTCAGGGTGGGCTAGGCCAGACCTGAAAACCTGAGAGTGCAGCTTGATTGGGGCCAACAACCCTATGGGCACAGATTAGTTAAAACATGCAACCTGTAAGTATAATTTAGAGGAACAGTCAATGAAAGGGGGTGTGTGAGTGCTTGGAGTATACTTGAGTTCTTTTTGTAGTTTACAGAGCATTTAACCAAAGAGAAGTTGTTTTAACAGAATGTTATGATGATTTGTCTCCAGTCAAAACCCAAAAAAGGGTTCTGAAAAACTGGAAAACAAACACAGAAAGATGGACATAAAACCATACAAGGAGGGGGAGGTATGCAACTTTATAAACTCCAACACAGAAGAGCTGATCCTGCTTGTACTGAGATCAGGGACAAAGTGTCTACTGGATTTGAACTAAAAAAATGGTTCAAAATTAAGATAATAAGCCAATTTCTTTTTTATTTGCCCTCCTTTTTTTTTTTTTTTTTTTTTTTTATATCTATATAGTCTTTATTATTTTGGTTGTCTGAGAGTCTATTGCCTTCATTCTAGGAAGGTTTATTTTCCAGGATTAGAGATGTCTTGCATTCCTCAAGTGCAATTAATTTCCAATAAAATGCTTTGTGTTCCATATCAACCATTAACATTTCCAGATTGTAAACCTGACAGGTTTAACAGACATGCTCTTGTTTTCTATTAGTGTGAAACTAAGATTGTGAGGCTAACACTTAGCATGCTGTGCAGACTGAGCCACTCTTTCTGTGTCCATGACTTGGCTGTGTGATGAAACTAAGCTGCCAAAATAAGCCAAGAAAAGCAGCTCTTTCTTGAAGTTGCTGAAGTTTTAAACAACTGCAGTTTTAACATTCAATGCAACAAATTAAAAAAGATAAGAAATCTATCAATACTCCCAAAATTTAATAAAGAAGTACCCAGTAACTAAATATTTATTGGCAAACAAGTGACTATCTCAGAAAACAGAGGCAGACAAAACCTATACAGAAAAAGCTAGGCTAGTGCAAATCATTAATTCTTCATGATGAATTATGACACCATGGACATAAGCAGTCACAGACTTGAGAAATGTCATAGGCTGGGACTCTTTGTGACTATAGCTCCTGAGTTCCCTCAAAACAGAGATGAAGTGGACTGCAAGCCCACTGTTTCCTGCTATTGCTAGAGGGTAGATGGAAGTCTCCCATAATTTTATTAATGTAATATCAAGTCACAGTATGAAAATTGATTGAGATAATGTCTTACAGAACATCTTGACCAGTTTTGTGCTAGACTAATGGAAGTCTGGGGCAGAAGACAACCTTGTGTGCTGCCCAGCGACAAACGAAGTTGTTACTTGCCTGATGAGAAGCTCTTGTTGGACCTGTTTGGACATCACCTAAGCCTCCCATAAACATGCAGTCAAACAAAGACTCTTGATGTTCAGCTCCTGCTTAGTGATTGAAACTGTTCTAAGTATTTACAGTAAGCTTTTTTTGGATTCTCAGTGGATAAACAAGCTATCTTTTTATGTCAGCTTACGTCTATAAAACAAACACAGATTCTGATTCATTTTTCCAGTGTGGGAAAAATGCAACTTCCTACGTAAAATCACACTAAGGGTTGTTTTTTTGTTTTTTTTTTTTTTTAATATTTTAAGAAAACAACACAAAACCCTAAAACTAGAAATAAATTTGTTTGTTAACAGGAATAGCAACTTGGTTCAATTTGCTGCCTATGTGTGTAATGCCGTATTTCCTGCCTAACCCTCTGTCACTTAAATGCCTATTGATATGGGAAGAACTTTAAGTCATTTTGTAAACTGATTTTAGTATAGCTTGGCCCACAGAGATATTCTGTAATACTCAAAATATAAAGGAGTGATTGTCTGATCCTGGGAACATGTAGCAGACCTCTTTAGGAAAGTAAGAATTTGATGTAAACTGGGTTAATTCAGTGCACTCAAGTCCAGCTCCTCAGGCACAACTAGAGAGCTGCAGAAGAAATAGTAATGTGAATACACAGGAATTAAGGAATTGAAGTTACTTTGCAAGAAAATTCTATGACCAAACTGACCTTTGTTGATAGAAATAACTTGGTAGAGAACTTAAAAACAGTAAAGTGGGTCCAGATGATTTTGGATTTGGATCCCAAGACTGTAGCTTGGTTTTGTGTTTAACATTGGAGCCAGAGGGCACATATCCTACTCGACCAGAGGGCTACCACAGGGCTACCTTAGATGTGAACAGTCATGTAAATCTTTATTTGGCTAAAGAAAAGTGTGTCTTTCTTACTGTTGGCTAAACCAAATAAGGTGAGCAAGAATATATTTATGTAACTAAGAACAGATAGATTCTTTTTCCAATGCTTTATGGTGGTTGATCCTATGTAAAAAAATAGGGATTTGGGATTTATTTTGTTTGGTGGGTGTTTTGGTTTGGGTTTTGTTCCCCTTCCCCTTGGGTTTGTACTCATCTCAACAGAGTGCATTTAACTGGATTCACTGCCGTAAACTGGCAGCACAGGTTCCTGGTCTGGAGACAGTTAATATTTACTGCAGATGTATCTCAGGACTCTTACAGGCCTGAAAAAATGGAGCTGCTGAGGAACCCCGTAAACTGTACATTGTGTTCCTGGTGGAATAGGTGAGCTGTAATTTTAGGTATATCAGATTACTTGAGAGGCTTCATAGGTCAGCGCATAGGATAATGTCAACTAAAATCTCCCCACAGTGCTTCTTCATCTCTTTCTCTACCACCAAGAAGGTGGGGGGAAAAAAAAGGAAAGAAAATTGTGGCAACTGAAATCTTTTATTTAGAGAAGGTTCTGGTTGACCTGTAGTGGACCATTCATCATCCTTCCTGCTGTGTTCTCCTCATATTCATAGATTTGAAATATTCCAGTAGTTTTGGTAGCTGGATTATGGATTACTCATTACATTTATTACTTTTACTGTAGTTTCTTTTCCCTCCACTTAATGTGTATCAAAAATGGGTTTACTGCAATATGTATGTGTGAGAATAATGATTATAAGTACTGGCAGCAATAATTTCATTAAGAATTTCAAATCCTGAGAACTGTACCTAAAATGCTGAATAGCAGACATTCAGTGTTCAGTTTGTAGGGCACCAGGAGATAACTTTACATTAAGAGGCTGTTCTTACTACCTGCATTGCATAACAGCTGGGAAGTTTAAGATACAAGATTCATTTAATTCCTGGGAGCTATTATTAACTCATCCTTTCTGTAACAGCAATTGAAGTGTTTTGAATTAATATGAAAAATATTATATACAGAAATATTAAAAAGTGAATAGACAATTCTGTACTCTTACAGATGTGTTAAATATATATGTGAAGGAGCTCAAAAAAAGAGCATTGTGTGCAACATTTACTTAGAGCAGAGCCACAGGGAAACTACTCTATTTCACCTTCTCTTTTATACAAACCGGCAGCATTTTTAAAACAGCTCTTACATGATAGCTCAGTACATAATTGTTCCGTTTTGGCTGGCTAGTATTATTTGCTGAAATACCACTTCTTATCTTCCATCTCTTTGCTGGCTGTTGTCCACTTTTCAGCTACTCCTCTGCATCTTCTGACTTGTTGAACTTCTTTGGGAGATGATTTATACTGCTTCAGATTGTCTTTGTATGCTGCCTGCTGTTGTTAATTATTTTTTTCTTAGTAGTATGCCCTTAGTAAGGAGCATTCAGATTTTTTATGAGTAGCTGTGAAGGTGGCTCTCAGTGTGTTGCAAATATGTGGCAGTGTTGATGGAATAAGTTTGTTTAGTTTGGAGACATAGTTCTTAAGACATTAATTACTTAAGATTTTCTTCTGATATGATAGAAAGGTTTCTGTGGTTGCATTTCAAACTGGATGCCTTACTGTTTTCACTGTCACCATTTTATGATTGTTCAGTGACACTAAGAACAAGAAATACACTTTCTATTGCAGGAAATAGAATAGAAAGATGTCTCCTCATGAGGAAAGATGGAGGACAGTAAGGGGTCGTTGTAATTTTTCTACTTTCTTAAAAAAAAAAAAAAAAGTTCTGGTTTTAGTAAGAACCTGGAGTTACTTGTATGTAGTCCATGAAGGCTTTTATGATCTTCAAAACAGAGAATGCTTTTTGTTCCAGCTGAAGGCACATACCAGAGTGATGAGCAGCAGAAACCCTAGAGAGGCAGGAAGACAAATGTCCTGTAAGGTTAAATTCTTTTCTTCTCCACGTTGACTTTTCCTGTAGAATGTATCATGATGTGACCTTAGCTCCAGCTCTTATTTTAAAGGCTAAACTGAAATCTGTATTTCAGGCCATACTCTTATTGCTCCTTGTTTTAATTTCCTTTTTGACATGTGTTGTAAGGCTCAACAAGATGATTTCTGTTGTGAGACCTAAATACAACTTTATCATAGTGTATTAAGAAACATGATGGTGGTTATTTGGTTAGTCACCAATTTCCTTTCTCTTGTTCTCAGATTACTAAACTATCATCTGGCATTCTCAGATATGCTAACTAATTGCCCTGTAGTAGACAAATAAAGAGCACATTTTACAAGTAATGTGTGGGATGTACTAACAAATGTCAATTCATATGTTGCCTGGATACAGCTTTTATCTGTCTTTAGGATTATTTAATTAACTTCTTAGTTGCAAAATACTGAAAATGAAGCATAGAGTCCAAAGTCTAGTCAATGGAAAAACTCAATAGACTATAATGGACTTTGGTTCAGACAGCTACTGCTATGGTCCTCAACTATATTGTAGTGCAACATAGAAGATGAAAATTAAAAGGGGCTTAGATGAAGTTGAAGGAGGCTGTGTGGAGTGGGAGGATGTCATTAGGTATAGCAGATGAAAATGCTTTTGTAGGGAGCACTGTTCAACATAAGTCTTATAAGAAGTGTTAAAAGAACAGCTGCTCAAGTGGACATTAGACGCTGTCCCACATGACATCCTTGTCTGTAATCTAGAAATACATGGATTTGACCAGACCACTTGGTGAATAAGTTATTGGCTGGATGGTTGCATTTAGAGTTTCAGTCAATGGGTTTATGTTCAAGTGGAGATCATTGGTGAGTGGCATTACTCAATGGGGACCACTGAGTCATTACTCAGTATTGGGACCAGCACTGTTTAGCAAGTGCATCTTTGTCAGTGACATAGTGGGATTGAGTAAAACCTCAGAGAGTGTGCCTATGACACCAAGCTGTGTGGTGCAGTTGATATGCTGGAGGGAAGAGAAACCATCCAGAGGAACCCTGCTAGGCTTGAGGGGTGGGCTCACGTGAACCTCACAAAGTTCAACAAGGCCAAGTGCAAGGTCCTGCACTTGGATTGGGGTATGTTGCCCAGAGAAGTTGTGGGTGCCCTATTTCTGGCAGTGTTCAAGGCTAGGCTGAATGGCGCTTTAAGCAACCTGGTCTTGTGGAAGATGTCCCTGCCCATGGCAGGGGGGTTGGAACTAGAGGATCTTTAAGGTCTCTTCCAACTCAAACCCTATAAGACTGTTGTTAGTCTTTCTAACAGTCCAAGTGTGAAGATCCTTTGGAAGAATTACATGTGGTAATGGGTAGTGATCTCTGCTTCATATTGACCCTTTTTATGTGTTTGGACTTCAAGGTGGAGGAAAGGATAAATGTCTGATATTGGCCTATACTGCTTAATGTTCAGTGAAGAGACAGAAGGGAGTATGGCAGATGCATAGGTAATTTTTAAAAGCAAGTCATGGCTCCCTCTCCATGAACTTCAAGAAATACACAGTCTAGAAATCTATCTGATGTCTGATTTAATTGAGGAAGGTGGCTATGGCTGAGGCCTCTACGCTTAAGAGGTGTTGATCTAGGAAGAAGAGAACTCTCCATTTTCCCTCAAGCCATTGTGAATTTCTATCTCAGAGGAAAAGGGAAAATGAAACAACATAGAAAAATTGTCAGATTAAAGGAATTCATAGCACCAGTCAAACATGAGTTTCACATTCAAGCTGCATAGCTGCATTAGGCTACTTTTGAAGGATGAGATGGGGCCATTGGTTGTGTTTTGTTAGGGGGTTTATTTGTTTTGGTTTTTTCTTCAAACTCAGACGTACAGAAAGTTCACAAAACATGAAATGTATGCTGTCTACCCTAATACCTTCTCAAGCAGGCTTAGGGCTGGTAAAACTGCCATAATAGTAGTGTATCATTTACTATGGCTGTGTCTGCCATACCTCGTTTGTGGTGAAATGAGGGGGTTTAGTGTAAAATACCTAATTTTAGCACTGTCATGAGTAATATGGATCAAAATAAAGTAATTTATAAAATGACAGTCAACTGATGACCCAGTACAAGGATATGGTGAAAGACCTCTAGTGAAATGGTGAAAGAATCTAAAGGATTCAGTGATGTGGAAACAGCAGTCCAAATTATTTTGTCATCTCCAAAAAAACACTGCTGCCACTTAAGAATACCTTGGTGTGTCTAGAAAGCTAGGGTTCTGTTATTCTTTTTCCCTGTACATACTCAGTATTAGAGCAAGGACATTGCAGATTATGTATAGCTTAACTGAGAAGTCAGATAATAATTCATGGCATTACCTGCATAGGTTTAGTTAATTTGCCCAGGAGAAAGAAAGGAGGGAGGAATACTAAATGAAAGGATCCATGCCTTGACAGCAACCTTGATGCAAACCTGACCTCATGAGTGCAGAACTGTTGGATGGTAAATTTCCCATTGTATTACTCTGTGGAGAAAGGAGAGAGATGGCAATGGGTGCTAAACCCATGCAAGAGCACTGAAAATTCTAATGGTAATGAATGCCTGGTGAAGCTGATGGAGAAGATGCAGAGACGATGGCAGAAAACCAATGGGCACAGAGCTGGCAGCTTCAGTTCCTGTGATTGGAGGCAGATGGGATATAAGGTCACCCCATTTATTTTCCAAAATTTTTTTTTGCAGAGGCAATGGTTTACTGACTTCGAGTACTTTCAAAGATGGGCTTAAAGAAAACCTGTGAACTTAAACTCTATGCTTAATTAGAAGCCAAATGTTTGCATTGCTCTACTTCCCTTATCTGAGTGGAATGAAAAATAAGATAAAATTTGCACATCTAAAATTTAGACAAAACCCCACCTTTTTCAACATTTAAAGTCAGATAACTACAGATGTGCACACATATATACATCAGACAAACACTGCCTCTTTCTATACCACTCCAGAACTTTGCTTTCACACTGAATCCCTTCTGACTTGTTGCAAAAGGGAGGCTTGACTCCCCTGCAGTGGTGACATGGTGGATTTGATTCACAGAGTTAAGATGTTTCACACACCACAGTTTAATAAGAAAAAAATTCTCAGGATGTTTATTTGAGTGTTATTTGCCAGATTTTGTTTATACGAGTACCAAATTCATCTTATCCCTTTCATTATGTGCAGTGGAAATACTAGACTTTCAGAAAGATTTCCTTTACAATACAATCTGTCCCTAACCCAGCTTTTACAAACATTTGTGGTAGCTACCTTGTAGCCCATTAGTTCTTCAGAAAAGTTTTATATCTTCCCCCCCATTCCCCCCCCCCCTTT
>JAOEHX010060047.1:0-17501 GCA_025448015.1 Bolborhynchus lineola
AAGAAGAAGAAAGAGCACAGCAGCAGTTAGAAGTATTTTATTTCACAGTGACATATGACAAATAGAAAATCCTCTATAAAAGCAAGATATCCTTTGACTTATATTTATGAAAGAAGAATTCAAATGGGAACAGGCTCCAAGAAGCACCATCACAACAATTACAAGAATGGAGAATTTTTGAGAGTACTTAATATATCTTCAGACACGTGTTAAATTACTCTCATCTGCTCAGCCTAGCAAGCAACTATTGAAAAGGGCTATGATAAGCTTTTATAAATATATTAAGAGGGGTATTTGAGAGGGAGGAGAATTCTCTGAATTAAAGGATAATAAGTAGTACAGAGGCAAAATCAGCTGGCTATCAATTGGCCTTCTGCACAGAAAACAAGTTTTTTTGTCATGTGCAAGGCTGACTACCCTGTGATCCTATGATCTTTTTCAACAGGAAAACTAAGATGTTTAAAGCTGAGTGCAGAAAGGCAGAGATCTCTCACCTCATTAACAGCTGCACTGAACCTGTGTTTTCCCTGTCATAGGACACTGGCTTAGCAGCCAAGCAGCCATGCAAGAACTCTGAATCCTTGGCCTCATTTCAAGCAGAGGTGAGCCTGTTTCTGCCTGACTGAGATTCATAAGGTTTGGAAAGGTGTTGCCTGACAGGCAGACGCTCTAACTGGAAGTCAAACTGGCTATAGGAAATATACAGAAGCCTAGCTAAGATACATAGGAATGCAGCAGATTTCCTTGCATTTTTCTGCTAATAGTTTTGGATGAAGCATGGAGCTGTTTGGATAATGATTGACACAGGTGTTGTTCTAAATCTGATCTCAGCAAGTGAAACTCTTACATGGTCCTGAATCTGATCTCTCAGAGCCACAGCATCCAGGGCAAAACGTGGTCATTCATGGGGACATTTCTGAGTTGCAGGGAGGTCAGGTAGCTTCTCCCCTGTCTGAGAAAAATTCAAGGTTTCACAGATGCACCTGACCAAGTCAGCCAGGAGCTCTTCTTTTGCTGGTCAGCACAGCTCAGGACACATCCTCTGCCACAAACAAAAGGCATCCTCCACTGTAGGAATACCTACACCTGTGCTTGTGTATTGCATATAGAGGAGTATCAGCCGTGGGCCAAAGCCAGGACAGTGAAAGTGTGAACAGTAAGAGAGCACAGCACGTGCCTTTGAGCCCCATAGCTGCCACATACAGGTGTAGCTGGAGGGACAGAATCTGTCCTGTGCCTTGCGACCCATTGCATACAGCTCTGCAGCAACCCTGTCCCCTTTGTCCCTGTAATGGAAAGTAGTGCACAATTCTAATGATAATGCACTCAGGCGAATAAAATCCAGCTGGTACCACTTAGTTATACCGTTTCTGAAATGCTAGCAAGACTAAAAAACTGGTAAAAATTATCTGTAACAGGCAAGTTTATGAATGCAGAGGGGAACAGATTGGCTGAGTATGGAGGTACTGCCATAATTTAAAGTGCAGCTTCTTGTGTAACATCCACATCCCCTAAATTTAGCACCAACAATATTGTCCATCATCAGCTCAGCAAGTATTGTATGAGATCAACACATGCAATTTTTCTACAAGAGGAAATCATCTTTAATGCAGTGTTGGATGAATAATACTTTCTTTATGCTATTCTCAAAACAGGACAATGTTTCTTATTTACAAATAAAACTACCAGTCACTGCTTTAATCTACACTTTCCATTCATTATGGAGAGGCCACAGCATATGACCATAGCTATCTCAGTCTGGGGATCCATTAATCTGTGGTGAGTTGAGAGATGATTTATCCATGGCATAGAGGAGTCTCCCAGACTCCCAGAGACTGAGAGTGCTATTGCTGACTTTCTCACAGTTATTCACCAGTTATTCTCCCACAGTTGTCCACAGTCAAGACTGCTCCTCTCCTTCCAGCAATATAATCTTCAGACCCAAGGCTGCAATGCTTGATTTCAGTCTGGCTAAGAACTGGCATGTCTTAGGCAGAAAAATACATCACAGGATCCATCTCAAACCTCAGCAGCAGCAGCCTGCCTAAATAGGACACACATGCAGAAGCTCATGCCACAGGCATTCTGCACCATAAGATGCCAGATAACTGTTCCCTGGACTATTGCTAGGTGGAAGACAAGTGTCCCCTGGTGTCACACACCCTCAGAGTCACCAGGCTGCCACTGCAGCAGCACAGCTCTAGAAAAACTGGTTCTTCCAGCACAGCTCTTGGGTCTTCCTGAAGATCGGCAGGTCTCTCATTTATTGTTTAATGCATTAATGCTAAGCAGCCACCTTCTCAGCCCCACCAAAATTCCTACCACAGTTCTTGATGCGGAAGAAAATTTTGTGCATACTTAGTCTAGACATACATAACTAAAAAGGATGGTCAGGATTTTCTTGATCAAAAGTACACAGGTTTGGTTTTTTTTGTTTTTTTTTGTTTTTTTGTTGTTTTTTTTTTTGTTTTTTGCCAGTTTACAGCCATGCCAGTTTACCTTCCTGTCATCGGCAACTGGAGCTGAAAGTGCTGTCACCTCCATCTCAGAGCCTTAGGTTACGGCCATTCATGCCAGAAGCTTCTTTTATTTGAAACAGGGATTTAGCCTTCCTCCACGATGCAGCAGTCAACTGTTTGTCTGAGTGTCAGAAGCAGCTGTTTATATAACAGCTTAATTTGCAGCCACCTCCAGATTCCTGAACTGTAATGAAAATAATAGTGGATAGTTGCCATGCAGAGGTTTGCAACAAACAAGAACAGATTTAATCAATGGAAGGAAGGGTATATTTTTCATTTTCCATTAAGATATATATGCTTTCAGACCTGATTGTATGCAGCAGTTTACCTGCAGCTCATAAAAGCTACCTCCAGCCTGAGAATCAAAGACTGCCCAGCACCATTACAGGTCTGATTTTTCCCGAGGCTTTAGGCCAGAGTTCATTCTGACTCTCCTGTGAGATCTGGCTGTTCAGCGCTGCCTGAAAATCAGATCTTTCAGTTACACCTAATCAGGGCATACGGTTAAAGTAAAATCCAGTAGGGTAGGCAGATGGTTGTGCACTGCTGCTCTCTTGTGGTCTAAAACTGTGTGTCCTAGGAGAGGGCTGTGGAGCCACCAGAGGTAGGTTCACATAGTGGAGGAGGGTTTTCACAAGGGGCAGATGGGTGGTGGACCTCTTTGGCAAAGGATGCTGTATATGGGACAGCATTAGGCTGCCAAAAAAACACCAAGAATCCTTTTTTTCCAGGGCCAGGAAGTAGGATGAGTACAGACCCAGGCGCAGGAGGGGAGGGTAGCATTGGGAGGACAGGCTCTTTCCCACACTCCTTCCCAAAACAGTAGGCAGAGATCAGAGCACCCTGTGGTCGGGAGGAGCAGGAGTAGGAAGTGGGTGGGCAACCTATCACCCCAGAGGAGCAGCAGCAGCAGGTAACAGCTCTTCTGAGGCGGTTTTCCAACAGCCAACTCTGCAAAAACTGCTCCCAGCACCATTCTGCCAAAGCACAGCCTGTTTCATAACCCTCCTTGTGCTTATATTTGGGTAACTGCTGCAATGAATTCAAGATCCAGTGTTTTGTAGGAAATAAATGTGATTGCTATGTATAAATTAATAAACACACTTGACTCCTGAATTGCTTTGAGACATGAAAGGTAGAGTTAGTGGAACACCCTGGGAGGAGGTAGACAGCCAGAGAGTGAATTATCATTTTGTACCCTATGTTCCCAGAAAGATAAGTGAGATAAGGGAGAAGAAATGGAGCATGTGAAGCTCCTGAGTGGAGTTATAATAGGAACTAAACAGCTTAGACAAATCTGTAGAAAAGAAGTAAGGCTCAATGGACTCTTCTATTTAAGGTTGCGTGGTATGGCTAAATGGAACCATTTATTTAAGGAAGGACTATAAGATATTAGGACTAAATTTAAATGAGAGGAAAACCAGGGAATTAGTAAGACAAATAAGGTGTATCCAAGTCGATTTTACTTCTACACATTCAGCCAGCTACATAACCACAGAAAGGCTGCAGAATGAGCACTTGCAAAAAGAAAAAAACAGTCACCATAATCCCAGAGTAGAAAAAAATCTATATTTATGAAATGGACTTCACCTCCGAATTTACATCTCATGAGTTTGTAAGAGCCGGAAACTATTGGGCAGGAGACTACAGACCTGTGCAAAGTATAGACATATGGAAGCAAAGAGAGGCAGGTAGTCAATATTCCTCAAATTGCAAAACAAGATTCAGAAATTAATGAATCTTTGGACTGCAAATTTTCTTTTCAAAGGGATTTCTTTTCAAATTATTTTGTGGGCTACTGCAAGTTTGTGAATTGTGAATATATTGACTACCTGGACACATAGCAGCTTGTGCCCACTATATCTCAGTAAAGAAGAGATTAGAGCAAAAGTCTGGAAATCTAGGTTTCTATCTTGCTTTGGACCACTCACAGAGGAGCCAGCATTAGTCCCTGAAACTTTTTGCTACATGAGCCTCTAATCACCAATTCAAAACGGGAAGGAACTGTGGCTTCGTGTTCCTTACTTAACTTACAGTACCACCCACAGGTTCTCTGCAGGTTGTGCCCATGGGGCTTCCCTTGCTCAATCAGTCTCTGAGCTTACAACCTAAACACATGACATGTTAAATTACCCATTTTTTTTAAGTAACTTGAGTTGGAATCATAATCTTAAATAATAAGATAGAAAACTGGCAAAATAATGCATCTACTACTGCATTAAAAAACACAAAACCTTAGACCTAGATTGATCCTAGCTAAATGTTAGCATCAACTGAAGATACTATCCAGTTCATAGGCTGGGGAGAGTGAGGTATCTCAAAGACCCATCAGCCACCTGAGCGCTGACACTCCAGCATCTGCCTGAACCCCTCTGGAACCTGGACCATCACAGGTCAGAACTAGTTTATGCAGATGTTTACATTCAGTGAATGCTAAACACTGCTAAACATAGAGGCTTGGCCCCACTTGACAGACACTTTCTCTTCTTCTTTCTTGCTGAAAAAAAAAAAATAATAGTTTAAAAGTAGAAGTTCAAAAGATTTATTAGTAATGACAAGATGAGGACTTTTCAATATACAATGGCAGAACTGCCTCAGTGAAGTCTCAGTGGCTAGCTGTGTCCTTCAGACCATGTTCCTGATAGTGACCTTGGGATTGCAGGAACAAATGCAGAAATTCTCAAAAGAAGGAGAAAGGCAGTATTTGCCATGATGGAAAGTAATAAAACCATTTTGATGAGCAGAGCGGCAAGGTAACCCTGTCAAAGCCATGCATCCTTCATGTTAGCACACATCATAAGTTAGACTGCTTAAAAGATGCTACTGTTTAAATAAAAAGCAAAATGTATATATTTTATATATAATAAATATATATATATATAAGTATAATATATATATATATATAAGTATATATATATATAAGTAAAGTAGTTTTATTCCATTTTACATGTAGAAAAATGTAAAAATACATTAAGGGTGAGCCTGAAAGAAGAAGAAACTCCTGGGTTTCAACAATAAATCCATTTTTGAAAAAATGCATTGAAATAATAAAAAGCCTCCTCTGCATCAAGAGTACGCAAAAGCTCTCAATTTTTTTATATTGTCAAAAGGAGACCAGGCTTTTTCATATAGCAAAGATAAGTTTCATTGTAGACAAGAAAGAACACATGTAATTAAATCAGTTGCACAGATGAGCATGGTTTGCATAAAATACTACCTTGAATAATGCCTTCTTGCGTATCAGTATCTGCCATATGGTGGGCATTGAAGATGAGTTGTTGTTTCTGTTTAGTTAACAAAAAAGACATGGTTGAACTATGATATCAAATTATGATGAAACTTCAGTAGCACAATGAAAATAGTACACATTGCAAAGTCATCTATCTGTCTGTGTTGTCTGCAATGATAATTTCCTTAATCTCAAAAGATATAGCTTATACCACACTTAGAGAAGCAAAAAATATTTATGCCCTGAGGTACAAACTTATGCTGAAATGATTTAACCAAACATCCTTAAAGATTATTCTGATATTGCAAAGATCTATAAAAGCAGATGCCAGCATATTTGCCATGATGACACCCACATGGATACAGCACATCTCTTAAACTCAGTGTTGGATATATACTTTGATGTTTTATAACTACCTATGTATTCAAAAATTAAGCTTGTTTTAACAAATACTGACTTGCTGAATTTTGTACCCATATGTTTGAATAAAAGAGACTGACAAACACCAAAAAATGTTAGAAATGGTTTTATGAAATTACAGAGGTACAATGAGAGTATTCAGAGATGTTAACTTCAGTTGCAGGAGACTGCTTCATTCCATGAATTCCAGGAAGAATCTCAGTAGACTAAATAAATAATAAAGGAGATCATTTGCCCAAAAACTCCCCATTACAAACATAGTAAATATAGAAACACCAGAAGTATGGGGGGAGAAAAGACCTTTAAAAAGATTGGGGTAAGGAAGGAAAAAATAGTAATGGAAAAACTAAAAAAACAAAATTATTTTGACAACAATACTGTCTCCCCTTTATGTCTACATACTATGACACATTTTTCAATTGCATAATCACTAACTGCATTGCTTTAAGATCTCTGCTTCTTCCATTACACAGGCAGTGCAATTTCCAATGGAAGTATCATGGAAAAGTGAATATAATTCTTCTGTACTGAAGTTATACACATCTGCTGTCTGCGAATTACATGGAGAAACAAACAGACCATCTTTATTCCTCCTTATCTGTCCTTAACTGGAAAACAGGTGATAGCCGAGCACTTTTAATGGAGGAAAAATACAGTAGAATCAAACTACAAAATTCAGTTCGGTTTTACCTATGTTATGTACAGAGTGGAATCATAATATCATGAGATGACACCACGGCATGAAGTCACCAGCAGACATCAGACAGCTTTTCATCAGGAGTAGCAGTTCACAACACCACTTTGCTTGTTTATTTTGGGAGGGAAGAAGCAAAGTCCTAGAAAAAAAGACTTGCAGTGCACAAAGTAGAAGAAGCCACGCTGTTGGTGTAAACAGCAGACACATAAGGAACATTATGGGATGGATTTGTGTCACCATCAACACGTTTTTTTGCAGACATTTGAATATAGAGATTTACAGGATCCATTTTTAGTTTATAAACTAAGTTTTAGTCTATAAAATTAGAAAGTTTTTCTGCTTTTACAGCAAACATGATGAAAAAAAAAGCCAAAGATATTTTTTATATATCTTGTTACACTGTATGACTACGAACAATTTTTCTGACAGGCTGTTCACTGATACTATGACATGCTATATTTTTATATGGTGGCCTTCTTATATAACACCACCAAACACTTCAAGGGAAGGCTTTTCAGGTCAGAGATTTGTCCATTTTGAGCCAAGATGTGACTGACAGAGAATGAAAAAAAGGACCATCCAGCCCACATCTTTGCTATTTAAACTGTTTTTAAGAACTCCTGTTAACTGCTAAAAATATGTTGAATGAAGGTAGACAAAATAGTATTACTAAGTTTGCCTTTGTATTTCATAGAACAGGTATTTCTTAGAAATCACTCATTGCATTCTCACATAAAAATTATTCTTAATTGCCATATTAGATCAAGTGTATGCAATTGTCTAAAGTGAAAGTGTCATCTATTACAGGTAAAGCTCATCACAAGCTTTAGAACATCCCTGGATGTTTCCCAAGAATTATTTCCTTCCTAAAACTAGAATGCATGCTGAATTCTGATTAAGCACTATATACCCGCCATATAAGCAGCTTTTTTCAATATCTGAACTTATTTTAGTTATCCATGTCTTTTAAGTCAGCAGAGACCCTAACAAGAAGTATTACATGAACACTGCATTGGGTGAATAATAACATCTGCACAAATTAAAGACTTGGTTGGGCAAAGAAGATATATTACAGCTGCCTCCTGAGAGGAAGAACAGCCCAACAGCTTACATTTTCAGTGAGCTATCCTGTCTTCTTTTTAATCAAGATGGAACTTTTTGTTCCAAGTAAAAGACAGCCTTGTAAAGGTACTATGTCTACCCTCTATCTAACACTTCACAGAACATAAAGCCTTTCAGTGAGAATATTTTGTATGTGTTCATGTGAGATGTATAGCAGAAGAAAACTATATGGGCATGAGTTCTTCTCATGTGTAAAACAATGTCTTTCTGCGGTGATTCCCTACAACATGAATGAGATTGAGATAAGAGTGCAGAAAACAGGCTAAACATGGATCTGCGTCAGTGCTTTACATTAGTTGAGCTTTAGCCTTCCTTTCAGCTGAGACATTCTTGTGTACATATCTAAGTTTGACTATACAAACCCTGCCATGTGAGGTGGAATCACAGCAAAATAAAGTCGTATTTCTGCAAGGAGAATAACAGACACTGACTCAGTTCGTTCTCTATATTTTCAATTTAATTATGTTCTTTTTATGCCTATTTGACAGAGGTGAATTTTTAGAAGGTAAGTTCCAGTTCACCCCTGCAACCTCTGAAGGCTCTAAATATGTAGTCTATAGGAAAAGTTTGGTTAGGTATCATCTATCACATAGTCTTAACCAGTGTAATCTTCCCTGTGTATCAACTGTTCTATTAATTATTTACTCTTGGACATACAAATCCTTCTTAGCACTGCAGTAATAGTACTTCTGCTGATTTAGAACTGAATGATGCAGTTTATAAACCTCTAACTGATGTTTTAAAACATCTATTGCACTTATGGAAAAAGTAACATACTTTAATATACACAGTTTAGTAGAATGAATGTATGCAAAAACAACACATTTGTCAGGGAAGGTGATCCAATGCTTTATGCATACCCTCCAAAAAAAAGGTGTCCATAACATCTCATAACATTACATGGATATATTGCTTTATCAAAGTGGGCATTTCACTGCACAATGACCAAGCTGACTGTAAGGATGCCATAACAAAAACTTTAATTTTGAAAGTTCACTTTGATTAATAAATGTCTGGGCTGATTCATTCTAAACAACATATGATAGCTTTTTAAAGATAAATACCCCCTTTACCACCACCACTACAAATTCAGTCACATACTCAGAATTCAGCAAAGAAACCCAAGCGTTTTCACATAAAACATAAGTCTTAAACAGTAAAGATCAGAAAAATTTTTTTCTTCTTTATATATAGAGACTGATGCTTATGAGTTCCTCCAAGACCCATTTTTCATGCTTAAGAGAGAGAAAATCAGTGATAGATATAATATGGCTTTGGTATTGTATATTCATTACTGACTACAAACTCTTGAAACCACCATGAGCAATCGTCAGTTGTTGTTTACAGAAGCCCTGATAGCATTCGTAAGAAGCACTACTGTCCATTCTGCAATGAATAGAAAAGAATCAGAAAGATACAATGGAAACATCAGTCCCAAACTTCTGTGTAAATTCCAGAGGCTGCTTTCTTTCTCTCAGACAAACATTTGTACACATGAGTTCATACTGGACATGTATTTTTAGGAATAACATGATGCATTTTTGCCCAGCAAACACTTACAAAAGCTAACAAAAGTTATTTGCACACACTTGCTCTTCTTTATTACTTGCTGTTAGTAATCAGGATCTTTGTCAACTATTTGCTTCTTAAAAAGCTTTAAGTGTTCAAATGAGAAGCAGGAACAATACTGCGTTACTTCAGTGCCCAGTCCCAACATAATAGTAGGAGGGCAGCTACCAATGGGAACATTTTTGGAGCGATCCAAGGGAGGAATGGCTTTCATCCAAGGTATCCAGATCACCAACAAAATTCATGGCCAGCTTCTAAGTGTTAGCACCCCTGTTCAGGTCAGGTTGTTCCAACATCTTTAGCCACATGCAGAGAGACACTGCAAGCAGAATATACTTTGCTTAATTTAAAAATAAATTGGTTTTTTACCAAAAAGCATAAAAGATAGCTAGAATGCAATGGGTGCTTTGGCTAATCATTAGTACAATGCTCATCATGCCTGGTTAAAGACTTTACTGGCCTGGCAAATCCTCAGCATTACTGAGTTTCTGTTTTCCATCACCAACTTCTTCCATCAGCATCTACACCTAATGACACTGATGACCCGACCGACTGCTGCCTTCACCCAGGGATCAAAAAACTCACCCATATTTTTCTCCTGTAGGTGTTTATACCTTTTCATAATGGCTTTTGTTTCCTTCTCATTCTCTATCTCAACAGCTTTACCTCTGTCTGCAATTTCACATTTTTTATCTTTCTGGAAACCTCTCATAGTTCTTTTTCCCTGTACAGCAATTTCCTCAGCAGTGTGAGCCAATGTGAGCATTTGACCCATACAGAGCAGAGCCAAGGATTCTTGCACATGGCCAGTGCCATCCTGGGGCAGGGAGAAGGCCATTGAGAGGTTTACAGCATAAAACAGGTTATGTAAGTGACTGCTTAAAATGAAACATTAAGTTATTCTTTCACATGCAAATACAATTGTGGCCCCTGTACCATTAAGAGAGAAAATTTTGCTTCCTGCTACCAACCAAGCACCACATCTTACTTTAGAGGCAGCAGTCAAGTTGACCAGCTTCAGAGAACAACCTCTACTGAGCCCTTCCAAAAACTGTGCAGCCAAAGTGAACTTTGCACTAGTGGAAACTACTAGATACAGCATAAGAATTAAATATGCAGGGATTGCAGCAATGCAACTTCAAATTATCTCAGTGATAGAACCAGTGTTATGTCCAAAGTTGGATACAGCTTCATTCTTACTTGGGGGACAGAGGCATAGATAGGCTGTACACCACAAAACCTTGTTCACATGTAGTGATGTATGAGAAAGAGCTATGTCACCCCACACTAGGGCCCTCCAGCTTCTCCCATCTTGTATCTGTTCCTGACACCAGATTTGTCTACAAGCCAGAAAACTTTCAAAGACATACATGGGTCTTGAGGTGGATGTCTTCCACTCAATCCTAATGACAGCTTGAGGTCTTACACTGTTTTTATACCTTTCAAGATGTCGTTAAAAATAACTTTGATTCACTTATTATACCTATGCAAGGAAACAGAATTCTGCTTTGTGCTGTTAGTAATTCATGTCCTGATTTCTGTCCCCTACTTATTGCATTAATCATTCTTTTGCCATTTTATTGCTCAACTAGCTCTTCAGAATTGAGGAACTTATTTCCATAAGCATTATAGTGACTCAGGCACACAATAGAATGAATTTGGAGCTAAAGTTTACATTTCATTTAGTACTTCCAGGTCCTGGGCATTTAATACTGGTTGCAAGAGTATTTCTATGGTGAAAGCAGCTTCTCATTTGTACAATTCATTGACCTTTTTAGCTCACAAGTGAAGAGCTGTAGGTTACAAGGATTGTCAAAATAAAATTTAATTATCCAAAATTTAATAAAGAAATCATGTTTTCTTATAGCTCGAAGTAATTCCTAAAAATCTAATTAAAATATCTTTAATTAGTGCTGGCAAAATTGCTCAAGGATCAAAGGAGATCATATTCCCCTCCTCTAGAAAAAATGATAAAATCATTTTGCAATTTATATGCACTATCACTTCTGGAAAAAAATGTCCAAAGTGCTCAGCTGTACTGGTATTGTACTGTACTTGGCAAGAATAAAGAAATCATGCTTATTCCAGCAAAAATGGAGTTCTGAGATGTCAAACACTGTGTTGGTCAGGGATGATATCTGGAGTGTACATGATTTACAACCACTCAGGTGAAGCAAGGTGCTCTATTCTGTCTGATGTTTGATTTTTGTCAATTCATTACACAATAACATTTGAAAGTTGCAACTGATCAGTGCCAGAAATGAACAGAACAACTGCCTAAATCTCATCCATCCTGGTGACAGTCAAAAAAGCACAAAGGAAGAAAGTGGACACAAAAGCCTGTCCTTGGAAAAAGCACCATGCCCTCCTGACATGCACACAGAAAAGGACTTGAACTGCAGCACAGTAGTCGTGCCCACACAACCTTTCATCAGATGTGCCACAGAGTAAACAGGTTACTCACAGTTTGCATATCACTCCATAGCCAGCTGTGTGCTCCATGCTCACCACAGCATAGAAAAGATTGCAGCTGCCACAGCCTCTAGCCACTTCTCTGAATGTCCTTCCAAATCATGGTGCAGCCTTCTGCTTTCGTGGCTGACAGTGTCAAGATGAAGCCCGTCACCAGGGCCAGCATCTCAGGAGCACCCTCTCCTTCTGCCAGGAAAAACTGTAATTGTGCAGTGGCACATGCAGGGTTGGCAGGGGGGTGCACAGTTGGAAAGCAGGAGGGAGCAGACAGAGAAGGAAATGTAGGGAGGAAAAGAAGGAATGGACTGTGCTTAACAAGTATAACACAGTCAAAACAGAAATGAGGCCACAGAGTCAAACACCATGTCCCTGGAGCTTGAAAATGCAGGTGAGGGGCCACAGAAATTCCCCAGAACTGAGAAAAGATGGTATAAAGACAGGGAGTCTCTAAAGGAGGGAGAGAAGGGGAAGCAGCAAATGGAAAGGCATGGGCGAAATGTGTGTTGAAGCTGCCTTCGGTAACTTCAGTGAGCTCAGGCAACAGAAGCTCTGCACAGCTCACTGGTATTTAATAAAAATAACTCCTGGGCCAAAATCACTAACAACTCAAAAATGCCAGTGAGGAGTGGCACTGTGTACCAGCAGATCTCTGGCTCCCAAAGTAGAAGAGCTCTCTTCAGTGGAAGTACTTCAGCACTGCCAGTCATGGAAAAGCACATGGAAGCGCTCATGCTACATAACCAGAAATCAAGAATGTAGGAAAGATAAATAGGTCATAGAATCATTTGGGTTGGAGAAGACCTTTAAGATGTTCAAATACAACTGTAAACCTAACACTGCGAAGTCCACCACTAAACCATGTTCCCAAGGGCCACACACAGATAAACGTGCAAACACACATCCACACCTGTAGTAAATCCCCAGCAAAGATTTCTCCTAATGCCATGACAGATGATCTGGCTCACCCTGCATTCTGCCTTCCATCAGACAAGAAGTAAAGCTATAGGTAAAAGTCTGGAACCTCAGAGCTAAAAGAAAATAAGAGATCCAGGTCTGCCTGATTAAAGCTCCCCTATAGCTCCTTCACTAAACCAAATCTGAGAGTTCCCTCTTCCCTTTGAATTTACTTTTGCTGCTGTGGTGCAGAGAAAAATCTACCATTCCCTGAGTAACTAAATGTTTTCCAGCAGCCTCATTTTCTTTCCTTTCTGTGTGCTGATAAGATCCTGAGTATCAGATCTCTCTCCTTTAGCCCCGCAGGGTCAGTCTTGTTTTTTGAGTACCTCAATTTGGCATTAGTATATTTCTAACATCAACTGCATCTTTCAGATTAGTCTTTGAAAGATCTCTGCTGCATAGAATAAGTTGGGAGGGGATGAAATACAGGATTGAGGGTCATTTATATAATTGATATCTGATGCTTTCAAAGTTAGCGGACATTCAAACCACAAGACCTTCAGAATGAATTATGTTGTTTCGACTTAGGCATGAGCGTAGGCGTGCTGGTGGGATCCCCACTTAGCTGCATACTGGGATACATACTGGCTGGCTGCTGCTATGGTTTTTGCGATTATAATTAATGCTAATAATGGTAATAAAAATATTATCTAGCCCTAGGTAGAGCTCTCAATTAGTAGATCTAAAAATACTTTCCAGGAACCATTAACTAACTCCTCAGTTTGCCATCAGAACAAACGGGGCTAACTAAAGAGCCATTTACTTTTTAATGTGCATCACTGACTGACACTAATAGGGCTGACAATGGCCTTTATCCATGTATATGACCACAATTACTTATGGTTGTTGTCTGAAGTGCTGCCATATACTAGGAATTTCAAAATCTCAAATACATTTAAATAAGCTGCCTGCCAGAAGAATCAGAAGGGGTATCAGCATATGAATTCTTTAGGGACATAATTTAGTCAGTGAAATGTTTCAGTCAGTTTTTCCTGGGTTTTTTTCTTTTATTCCCTACTTGCAAATGCAAACTTTCCATGGTTATCAAACTACTTTCTTACCACGGGTTTCTGTTTAAAAGGTTCAGCATATAATTAGCCAGTGTCTGATACAAAACCAATGGTAACTCTGGGTTTGGGCATCTATGCACCAGTCCTGGCAGCTCTGCTTCATATGGAGCATCAAGCAGAGTATCAACACCCAGCTCAGACAGATAGTTTGATTCCCTCTAATATGATCTTCTAAGAAAAGTAACCTGCCACCTAAAAAAGTATAAGGCCACCTGGATGCAGTTGCATGGGTTTGAAGCTAGTGAGAACTTTTTAATGTGAGTCAGTATGTTAAGGTGCTGGAACAGTTTTAAAAGTCTTACCTCTTGTTCCTTTTACTATAAGCATGAGCAGGGGATATAATGCTATGAAAATGAGTTAGAAGACTGTTAGTTTTATATATCTGCACTGTAACATTATCTGCTGGAAACATGCTGCCAGCAGAATAGTAAATTAACTATTGTATTAAAATTTGCAGGATTAATCCTAGAATTTTCATTTCTGTTTTATAGTCATGTAAAAATTTGTATTTATTATATGATGATCATATATCATAAGCAGTAATTACATTTTTAATTAACAATTGAAAAAGTAATTATACATTGCAGGATTCAGAACAGAGTGGCTTCAGAACCATGCTGTTATGTGACTCATGTATTTCATATTATAAAAACTCATACTGAAAATATGGGTTACAAAATTAACCTGGGAATAATGTTGTAAAAATTATCACAGGTTGCTAATTCAGTCACTGCAAATGAAAAACACTAGTCTTTTTACAAGGAAGGTGTAATACTAAATGTTCAGTTTTGCAGGCAAGCTGGACTCAAATGTGGTTGAGCTCTGTGGCCAAGTACTCAAAGTGTCTTTTACTTCCAAAATTAAATAAATTTTACACCCTACTCATTACAGCTACTTCCAGCATTATCTTGAGCTTTGGCTGTAAAAGTGCATTGGAATATCTGATCTGAGCTATGAGTCTGTGAAACAGTGCATGTGAGACTAGTGCAGACTCATCACAAGGCCCAACCTCAACCTATAGCTCTCATGTCAGCAGAAAACATTACTGATATCAATAACAAAAGTTAGAACTGCATAGTTCTAGAACATGAAGGTAAGTGCTCTCTTTGCACACTTTTTGTGGACGCACTAAGACAGCCAAAGTACTTCTTTCTGCTTTATATTTTTTTAATTGCAATATCGTGTGCCATAAATGTGAATGTTTCCCCTAAATCCCTGAGCTAAAATTTCCCCCTCAATACCTCTTGTGATTATGCAGAAGTGTCACATTGAACTGAATGAAATATAGTAAAAGCATCATCATAGGAAAGAAATGTTGGGATAGGTAGTAAATATATAATTTTTCCTCATGGACATGCTCTGGTTCTTCTTAACAGTAGAGTTGCATACTGCATGTTATGTTTTGAGGTTTTTTAGATTGAAACATCCCATTACTAGTAGTTTGTTCAGTCACTTAGCATTATGGAAATCATAATTCTATTTCTATGAATCACCCCCTTATGTATGCTAAATATTGACAGCAGCTGCATTTAGCAAATTTCATTGCTTCCTCACAGTTCCTAAAGTGTAGGAAAGCACTGTGCATATTTAGGCCTACAGTTTACAGGCTTCTTTTCTTTTATCAGCCAAGGGCAGTTAATCCCTGGAGGAGAGGAGGTGCAATATGCTTTTAGTTTGCTGTTCTAAGACAGAAACATGATTTTCTCTAATTCTCCTCCATTCCTTCCTAAAGCAAATAACTAGTTGTCTGTTTCCTTTTCCCCAGTGGCTCTGCTATTTCAGTCTGCTTGCCTGAATCTCCTTGAGGAACCCTTTTTCTTCCAGTCAGACTTCAAAAGAGAAGCATCAAGGGAGCAATGGCTGTCACTCTGTGTAAGTAAAGATGACTTTTTCTTTTAGCGTCTTCCTCGTGTTTTTTCCATACACTGATTTTTTTAAAAATCTCAGCTTCCTCTGCATTTTGAATAAAATCTTCTATTTTTCTCCAGCTGCATGGAGGAAGAAGTTAGATGGGAGCACAGAGCCATGATGATTACTGAGGGACTGTTTGAGGAAGAAAGAGATTAGACATGATGTTTCTAGCACAAAGAGGCTGTTGTTGGCAGAAGTTTGAGGCAAGGTCCTAAGGGGGACACTTCTGTTAGAAGTGCTTTGGGGAAGAAGAGACAATATAAGGTGAGATTTTAAGAAATGGAAGAAACTGAGAAAGAGTAAGAGAAGAGGAGAATACAGTGGTGAAACCCTCTGTGGGGTGAGGAGATGTTATGTACAACTCAGTTCCTGAGACATAGGCATTTATTACTATTTGAGCTACTCTGGCATTTTAGACATCTTCATGGAGCTGACAGCTAAACTACATGTTGCAAGTGAGCTTTCCTGAACTTGCAAGTGAAGGTTCCTAAGGACATTTCAAAGGAAAGTAGGTCCTTATGTGTATTTGATTTAATTATCTGTTGTATATTTAGCAAGACATAGAAATTCAGGAGCAATAAGGACTGATCTGAAAGGAAAGCATGAAGAATGTTATTACAGGAAATGGTAAAAGCAAAGCAGAAAAAGAAAGGAAGACTCGACAGGTCATATGAAACAGAAAACATGCTGAAACAGAAAACATGCTGAAGAATAAGAAAAATTGAGAAGTAAGTGAACTCTTGGGTAACAGAAAACAAGCAGAAAACTGCAATGCTGCTTAAAAGTTTAAGCTGCATACTCTGCAAGTAAGGTACTGGCAGACATTCAGTACACAAGTCAGGTTAAACTTCAAAAAAAATCCATGTCCCATATTGGTTTAACACAGCTATTATTCTGCAGTGTCAGACATCTGTGGGTATATAGAACCCATCTATGGAGATTCAGATGATACTTTTTTTTAAAAAAGAAAACCAAACAGTTATTACTATTAATATTTTCTAAATTAAAATCTAAACATAAGGCCATTCCATAAAGGAAAAACAACGGACCTTCCTGAGTCCCTGTAGCATGACTGCATGTTACAAGTGACCAAATATCTGGCCTCCTATACTACATATTCAAGAATGTCTCTAGAGTGTCAGAAAAAGTAAGATAGTGTTGTGTGTCAAATTTAAAAAGATTGACCTAATTAATATCTTTATAGGCCACTTCCCACACTTAGCTCACATTCCTTTCCTTTATTAGCCTCTCAATCTTAACAGAATATGAAAAAGGGAAAAATAATTTTAAAAGAAAGTGAAAAAGTACAAAATTAAAGGGAAAAAAGAAGAAAGTAAAGGGAAAGGAAGAAATGTAAAAGCAGAGAAGGACAACAGGAAAGAAAACAGTCCATTGCAATGATTGCAGGGCTGCTCTCAATCTCTTCTCTGCCCAACCTGGAGCTTGCTCCCACCCACATGTAGGACCTTGCACTTGGCATTGTTAAACTTCATCAGGTTGGCATCAGCCCACCTCACAAGCGTGTCAAGGTCCCT
>JAOEHX010060048.1:0-13209 GCA_025448015.1 Bolborhynchus lineola
CCCAGGGAAGTTGTGAATGCTCCATCCCTGGCGGTGTTCAAGGCCGGGTTGGACATAGCCTTGGGTGGCATGGTTTACTGGGAGGTGTCCCTGCCCATGGCAGGGGGGGTGGAACTGGATAAGCTTCAGTTATGATACTCTAGAGCACATACTCTATATAGGGGCATACTCCTAACGCTGTATATACCCTTTCACCACCGAACAGAGCTCTGCAGAAAACCATTTTTGCCTCCTCAAAACTGATGATTTTTCCTGTTCTGCCACACTTTTCACAGCTCTGTTTTGATAAGCATGCACGCTTTTGGGGAATCTGCTTTCAGCCATTTGGCTTGCAGCAGTCGAACCTTCTCTAACGCAGCCTTGCAAAACAGCAACTTTTCCCTTTGAAGGAGATCTTCAGGTTTTGGGTGGTTTCTCCCCTCCCCGAGATGGATATTTTTTGCCACAAAACTCCCTTTTATCAAACACACTTCGATGGAGAATTTTCAGCTCTCTCGGAAGGAATGAAATCCAACCAGCACGAGCCCCTATTTGCTGTTAGTGAAGAATTACTGCTACCATGGAGCCTCTTTACACATGAAGGAAGTTCTAAAATATGAATCGGATCTGTGAACATATCAAGTCTAGGGGGAGAAAAAGCTCTTAAATACATCACCCTGATCTCTGGGCTACAGCAAGAAGATTAATCTATTTATTTCACTTAAAGTCTCTGGCAGATTCAAAAGGGAAAAGAAGGAAAACAAAGAAGCCTCTACCAAATCAACCGGCAAGAAGTGGTTTATGGCCAAAACGCTAGTTTTGCTGCTCCTTCTAGCTGCCCAAACTCTAAGCAAAACAAATAGATTCCTCTCCCATCTATCACCTAAAGAACATTTTGATACATACAAGCTCCAAAAGCCTGTTCTTCGAGGCTAGAAGGAGGCAATTTGTGAATGGCTGAAGATGATGTTTGTAAGGCTTGGTTTGTGTATTTTAATGGAGCGCGAATTTTCGGGTGTGCATTTGGAAGACAGTAAGCATATGCATTTGAAAGGAGGTGGGAAAGAGGACAGATGCCAAGCTAAAAATATGCATGAGAAAGCATAGGGGTGATAGGCTTGGGAGCAGACAGAGGAGGGGCAGAGGAGAAGAGTCTGCATAAGAGAGTAAGGAAACCTACAGAAGTAAAGGAAAACACAGGAGTCAGGGGATGCACATACATGCGACAGTAGAACTGTGCACAGTAAGAGGGCTCCTGCTGTAATAGAGCAGCTCATAGCAATAAATAGCCTTACACAGGAAAGCAGAACTAAAGTCCAAACTAGTAAGTGATGCTGCATTTCAAGGCATTAATTTGCACGACTGAAGCTCTTAACCCTGCTTGTCGGATAAGCGACCAAAAAAGAGATTTCAAACCAGAAACCTATGTGTTTGATTAACAGTTTAACAAGAAAGACCTTCCAATTAGAGGCACAGTGCTACTGCATTACTCAGATGAAACATCCAGGTCCCACAGGGATGGAGAATGGGCAGCCCAGGCATTTTCCCCTGCTGTTGCAACACGGCAAATCCCACAACAAGCAGCAGCAGGAAAGGGAGGGAAAATTCCCTCCTGGCCACGGGGGAAACACCCACACCGAGTGCAAGCATCCGATGTTTCAGGAGGGGGCAGAGTCTGCCAACCTCCCTCCCTGGGAAGTGAGCCCTCAACCTTTGCTGTATCAGCGGGAGGAGCACTGATTGATGATGGAAGGGATGATGGAAGGGCAGAAATGAAGCAATGTTTGTCGACAAAAGGAAACTTATTATTAGGCCTGTTGATGCATTATGGGGCAAAACCATCCCAGAGAAATCACACACATGTATCCCTGGCAAAAAGCTGCTCAGCTTTGCCCCTCATGACAGCAAAGAGAATTCACTAAGAGACATGGCTTCCCTCCACAGTCTTGGCTCTGGCATCTCTCAATTTCTCACCATCCTCTTTCCTCCGTCTCACGGCCTTTAATGTATTTATTCTAAGGCTTGGAGAGCCTTTTGCGTAACAGGGAATATGGGCACAGAGCAGCTTGCCTGATGATACAAGAAGTACTTCTAAACAAAGCACCACTCGAGCTTCATAAGCCTCAAGATAACTGCTCTTCATCTGGTTTATCCTTTGTTTCTCAAATACCTGCCCACTTCGCTTCAGACAGACACTTGAGGCCATTTCATCCACAATTTGTGGGCAGCCCCAGACTTCACATAGCACCTTGCCCAAGTTATTTGCCATTTCCTCCTTCGGCAAGCCAAACGCCATCAGCTTGCTCATTTGCAGAGACCTTGTCCAGAGGCACTCCTGCAAGAGATCTAGGCTCTTCTATGCTAGAGGAGAGCAGAGATCTCTAAAAGTGAGGATGGGACTTGCACTTCTGAATTGCCATGAATGCTAACCTTAGGAAAGCCCTGAGTAAAACCCCACACCCAGCAGAGGCTGGCACTACTGATTCAAAGGGAGTCTGCACTTTACCATCACTGTGAAGAGCTGAGCATGGGATAAATCTCACAGGCACTTAACAAGCCTTTACTCCATTCTTCCTCGAGCACATAAAGTCCCTTCCTATCTGCAGTATGATACAGGCAGAAGAATGACACCACAGTCGCAGACTTTATCCAGGGGTTCAATGTGCAGCGAGCAAAGATCACTCGACTTCATTACCAAAGCATAACACGCAAGCCCACAAAGGCACAGCACATTGCCTCAGCGTGAAAACCAAATTTGTTCACAAAACAAATGCATTCTGACCACCTTGCCTTGTTCTTGCTCCAAGTGAGCTATAATCAGGCTGCCTGTGCTCCTGACTTAGCAGCATTCTCAAAACTGCTCCCAGAGCACTCATCCTCATCAGCAATATCCAATTTCCAAACTGAGCAAGGAACAACTCTTTCCAGAGTTGGCTTTTCAGTTGTTTTCATCACCGCCTTAACATCAATTCCTGTTAAATGAGGGAAGTACAAAGGGACTAAGTTATGCCCACACTGCACACTCTGAAAACCCTGATCGCATCATTCTCTTCAAGCTATAAGCATCATTTGTCCTCATTAACCGGCCTTAGCCCAAGTTTAATGTTTGCATCTTGACCTATAAGCCATCCAAAATCCAGCACCGTATTCTAATGCAGCTGTTACCCTTAAGCCCAAATTCACAGCCTGTCTGGCCAGATGAGCCAACAGGACTCGGACATCTGACATCCTGGATCCAGACACTTCTGGTTTGTTCTCAGTAACAGGGAAAGCAAAGCTTGCACAGTTAGGCTTTTAATACCCACTGACGTGACCATCCCTAATTGACCTGGAATACGATGTCTAGTATCCAACCGAATTTCACAGGAATGCAGATGCACAAAACTTGGCTTATATGAGTTTAATGAAATAATCATCTAGTAGAGAGATTTCCCCACAGAATAAAGGATTGCACGTTTAAGAATCATAGAATCTTAGCTCAAATCCCATTAGACACTCAGGAATCCACAAAGGGAAGTTGTTATACATGCTCCAAATATAGGGAAAATCATCAATTGAACGAACTCAGCCATGAGGCATAAACTGTACACCAGACTGCCTCAACTCCCCAGCTCAGGGGAACCACTTAGGTTTTCTCCCCCTATCCCCTGGGATTCACTTCAGCTTGGATACGCTCCAAGCAGAGCAAGTTTTGAGTGGCTGTGATTTAGCGCAACTCATTTTGAACCAGTTCTGAGCCCAGCAGGCTTCCAACTACTCCAGCTGCCCAGTAACCATCAGCCCAGCTGATTGTTGCTAACTGCTGTCAAATGGCAGCCTGGCAGCCTCTGCATCTTCTCCTGCCCCCAAAAGAAGAGCTATCAATGCTGAACTCCACGTTACTCCTTTCCAAAAGTAGCTTGGACGCTGCTGGTGGGAGAGGGACAAAACACCCAGAGGGACAGATAACATCGAGTATTTTGGAGGTGAATGAAGGCAGTCACTCATCAGACATCCAGCCTGAGCTCTATCCCCAGCACCACGATGAGCAGCTCTGGCTCCCTTCTATCTCTCAGCCTGCTTTGCCAGAAGTTAAATCACTAACATTAGGGGGCCATTTTCTCTCTGCCACCCCTAACAAATACTGCTGCTTAAACAATGAATCCTCAAAGAGTGCAGGGAGATGGTGACCTCAGCATGCAGATGCCTTTATTAACAGAACAAGGACAGCCTAGTGTGTGCAAATAAACCCTTCAATTAAAAGCCAAGCCAACTGCCATCACCTCAGTTGCTTCTTGCTATACAAATAGCCCCTGCCCTGAAAATGCACCGCTTTGGAAGCGGTCTGTTCTCAAACAGCCCTTCCACCGAAGCAGCTCTCGCGCTGAGATGACACGCCAACCCGGAAGGCTATTTCACACCTGGATTTCAGGCACTGATCTGAACGTCGTCTGCGAGGGCTCACGGGGTTCATGAGGGGCTCTGATTTCACCCAGTGACGGCAGCGTGCGTCAGCACGAGTGCCCTGCGGAGTGCAGGAGATGCGACGCGGGGAGGAGGGTGGTTAGATACTGACACCGGGCAGGAATGGTTCAATGCAGAGCCCAAACTTCCGCAGTGCCACAAGGCAGGAGCCTGGCCAAGTGCACGGCACTACCTCCCGTGCCTTCAAGAGCTGCTTTAGGGAGGAAATGCAGCAAAGAACGATCAGTGCAGAAAGCCTCTGACACACCAAGGGGGAAAACCCAAAAGGTTCTCAGTAACAAACAGGGCATCATTTGCTATTACTGAAGCGCTGGATTAAGTCTGGCCCCTGACCAGCCTCAGATATATCATCCCTACAGAACTCCATCTGAGGGCACATCCAGGGAGCTGCTTATTAAAGGCTGAAGAAACACAACACCCCTTTAGACCAAGCTTCTCTCTGAAGTTGCAGTGCCTTCTCCCTCTCCTCACTCCGCAGTCACTCCAGCCTCCAAAGAACAGAGTTGATTTCTCCGGATAGCTGGTGTGGATGTTCATCCCTACAGCTCCCTCTCTGGGACCGTTTCACCCATCAGATGTGCAAGCTCAGTGCTTCCTGAAGCCTGGCAGTGATCGCTCAGGATTGCAGGCTCCTGGAAAGGGAGGCAGCTCATCTGCCTGGTGCAGCCCATTAGATGTGTGCCTATCCCTTTTGCCCCAGCTTCTGTCTGCAATTGAGCATCCCCATTCTCCCATCCCCATGGCTACCAATGCTGCCTTTTTGCCAGCTATCTGCCAAACACCCATCCTCGCAAGCAGGAGAAATGAGTGCCTGCCCCCATCCTTAGGAATGGATCCCACATCTCACCTACTTAGCTATATTGGGTATGTTTTCCCCACTCATTTGCTATCAACATCTTCAGCCGTGTTAATCCTCAGAGCATCCTTGCAGAGGAGATCCAGCACGCCAGAGGGGACACACTAAGTCTCCAGCAGAGCACAGGAAGCACCCCACAAAGCCCCACATGGTCAAATCAACATCACACCCATTTTTGCACCATCAGAAGGCATGGTCCTGCCCTCCTGCTGCCTGCAGCTTCCTGCAACACCATCAGGCCACCTAGAGAGGTGCATATGGATGTAGAAAGGGGTTTCTCAAAATGGCATGACTGGGGAAGAAGTGGAACTGAAGACACTGAGCATTCAGAGTGTGTAGAGGCCACATTTCTGCCTAAAGCGAGCAGGCTGGAGACAGGAGAAGAGCATCCAAGTCCCAGGGAAAGAATGGACAGTCTCCAGATACTTGAATTTATGTCAACCTGGAGACTAGACAAAGAACCATTAATTCCTGGGCTGTCCAAGCAAGAATTGGATGAATGACAACTTTAGCATTATGGCTTTAATGGACCATCTCCCCTGGGTGCCAGGGAGAAGATGCTCTTTCTGGCTCTACTGTCCAAACGCCAAGAGAGATCCAGATCAACCACATCCTGCTGTCTTCATGTTAACGGCCGGGAGCCCTCTCCATCCTACGTGCCTTGTGAAGGCTCATAAAGAGAGCTTTTGGCAGTACTCAAGTCTTTGCTCTTCCTTCACCTGCCTCCTCGCAGCTCCCCAGCCTTCTCTTATGAGACTGACTGCCGCTTAGGCAGGAATTGGTCTCTGGGGAGGATGGGGGGCACAGGAATTTCAAATCCCTCTTTTGGAGCTGACAGCAGCAACAACAGCTCAAAAGGCTTGTGAAGAGAGAGATCTTTATGAGAGCTCACCCCTCCAAAATCTTTCCAAGCTCCTTTTCTTAGGCACTTGGAAATAATTAAAGTCTTCCATCAAATTATACTGAAGATCTCTATGAAAAGCCTTTAATTTCCATTCGCTTAATGTAACTCCATCCACCAGATGAACTCTGCGGGGGGCTTTTTTCGTTTGGGGTTTTTCTTTTTCCATCTCTTTTCCCTCCTCCCCTCCCCTAAAATATCCTGCTGGGAAACTTTAATTTGATTTTCGCCTGACTAGAATTTTGGGCTACGCCACATCCTGTCAGCCCATCACAGTTGCAGGGGTAATCTCACGCTCTCTTTAACTCCTATGTGTCTCATTTAATCAGCTGGTGGTCGGCAGCGCCAATCTCTGTGTATGTGTACAGTAAGCATGTGAGTAAAGCTTCCAAGTTAGCAAGAAACCTAAAGAGCCTCAGTCTCCCCAATCCATTACTCCCTCCTACAGGCATGCTGCGATACCAAGAAGCGGTCCAGGCTTACAGTGGAGAAGGGAAGGTTTCATATTTTATCTCTATAGGGGAGATTGCCAAATTGACCTTTAGCTCACAAAATGAGCAGCAGGGATTTTCCACAGGGTAGAAATAGCTCTTTCCACCCCAGTGACTTCTTAAGCTCCTTAATGAACAGGAAGCTTCCCAAAAGAGAGCCGGTGTCCCCTTCCAAGTGACCGCCAGCAGACGCTGGACAAATCGTGCCACAATGCCACAGTGCAGAAGCGGTTGCGCTCAGAGGCAGCTCAGGATGCTACGGGAGAAGTGCAAACATGCAGAAGGTTTCCTTGTGTGTGCCAAAGCCTGTAGCTGCAACTAAAGGAACCAAGCCGAAGAACAAACCCTGCAGAAAGATCCGAATTCCCCTCTCACTATTGCTGTAGCAGTTTCGTCACTTCAAAGCCTATTTGCCTTTACACAAATGAAGAGAGTCTGCTCCCCAAACTGTTCAGGCCATCTGTGTGCTGCACGGTAACATCTCGGGAGGGAGAGCTCATCACAGAGCGCACAGGAGGGATGCTGAGACCATGCTCTCCCACACACCTCCGGCTCTGTGCTCCGGCAGAGGCAAGAGGCAGCCACCTACACAGCCCGGGCTCCCCGCAGTGGTGGCAGACCCAACTCTTCCCCGGGGCGAGGAAGAAGCTGTGGGAGCTGAGCCAACACCAAGAGAAGCAAACCCAGCCTGGGGGATGAGAAAAATGCCCGCAAGTGCTTGAGTGAGGGTGGCACAGCTGTAGCTGCAGCCAAAGAGGAGGGAGAGAGCCAGGTATGCGCTTGGCAGATACCTGGGTTGGTGTGAAATGGCTTCATCCATGCAGGGGAAAATGGGAATAAAAACACAAGCTGCAAGAAACAGGCTTCAACTGCTAATAGTTGAGAGACACTGGGCAGCCAACAGAGAACGGCAGAGGGATTTCAAGCTGCTCCGTGTCCTAGGAGGGGAACTGGAGAGGGAGGAAGAAATACAGATGCATTTCAGCAGCAGGCAGTGAGTTGGACTCCCCCACTGATATAATTCAGCCTTTAAACTCTGTTTGACCATACTAATCTGAGGATTATATCCCAGACTACCCTAGAGCCAGGAGTGAGAACAGAGACGCCTGTGTGCCTGCAGTCGCATCCGAGCAAACAACGGGACCAGGCTGCACTGCCTGCAGAGATGCGACCCTACAGGGAGCACGGGGCCATGTCCCAAAACAGCCACAGGGCTCACTCTTTCCCACAGCTTTGAAGAGCTGCTGCAGCAGCTCTAGCATGCCCAGAAAACAGCCCTAAAATGTTTCCAACACATCTGCCCAGGCTTTGTGAGCAATTTAGGAGAGTTAAAGCACTGGCATGTGCTATTCCCAGCAGCTGTTCAGCAGAAGGAAGAAGGTGATGATAAGCTTGTGTTTGATTCTGTCATTGTGAGCACACAGCAGATGCTGGCAGATAGGGTTACGAGTGCTTTATGGAGTCTCACGGAAGCTAACAGACAAGCAAGCAAGTACACATGAACAAGAGGTATAAGCTTGCTGACCTCCCAGAACAGCAGGGCTTAACTTAGTAATCAAAGCACCAATGAAGTCCAAGACCTGGAAAACCTAATGGCTTCTATGAGGCAAAGCATAACACTGATTCAGGGCACCAAGATTTTATCCCCAGCTCTGCTGCTTGGCTAAACTACTTGCTAAATGCATTAATTTTACCACCTCTACCTAGTGAGAGTAACGTTGCAAGCCTCTTCAGTGAAGGGCTTTGAGGTGTCAGCATGAAGTGTGTTCTGCTAGACTCATATATCATCATTAGCTCTGGTCGGGAATAACCCAGAGGCTGGAAGCCTGGAGCAGCATTCTTCCAGCTGCATTTGGAATGGGTTTCCCTCCCTCTTGCCCCAGTAAACCCACACTATGGTCCTTTGCCTAGCTGGACTTGGTCATTTGCTTGAACTACAACAGCTCTCCAAATGAAATCCTCAAGACTCCAGATGAAATCCTTGTCCCCAAATACTATGCTCCTGTCACCCAAACCAAGACAATAGCTGCTCCACACAGCAAGTCAAAGCCAAGAAGGGAACACGAAATAGAGCCCAGGCCTCACAACGCAGTGCTGTGCACACTAGAAAATGCTGCCATTAACATTTCACACCTGAAGTTTTTAGCCAGTGCTCAAAGACTAATAGTGAAATGAGAAGATAGCATCTTTTAACAGCAGCCTCATCTCCATTGAATTCGTTGGGGTTTTTTTGTCCTGTGGTGAAGTGAAGCTCAACTATTCCTCTTCCCTTCCACAGTGGGAGAGGACATATGAAAGTCACTCCAAGAGTTCATTGCAAACACAAACCAAATGGGCTATGCAAAGCAGCTTTCTTCTATAGAGATGCTCTCTCTCACACCAAACACAAGCAGTCGCCAGTGATTTACCAGTTCAAGCGATTCTAATAACTCTCCCACTGACAGCTCAGGACAGGCAACACAGCGCTGGTATCGTCAGGTCACTGTTCTGCCTCAGAGCACTGTCCAGAACAGTGCTGGGATGAAGGTAATTAACGATGTGGTAACTAATCTGTTTAGTCATCCGCTGTGTCTACAATTCATTTCTGTCATGTGTAAACAGAGTATCAAAGCTTGGCAGTAATGGCTGTCAAATAGCCTTCCATCCCACAGATTTGCTGGGGTTTACAGAGGAGCCTAAATAGCCCCCTCTAAACAGCCATGTCCAAATAAATCTGATCCTTGCCACCAGCAAGAGTCAGAAGGCACCAGATGCAAGGACCCCTGCTCAGCACAGCTTCACATACTGCTTCTTCTCAAAACCCTTGGTACCATTATCCATCCTCACTTTGCAGAAGGGAAAACCAGGACCCAAGGACCAAATAATTTGTCCAGAATTCCACAGGGAGCCTATGGTTGACTCTGAAGGAGTCCAGCAGATCCAAGAGGGAAAAAAAAAGCCCTATCAAAGCTTTGACGTGCATTCAGACATCATTTCAGCTGATGATGAAGGCAGGTGATGATGACCAAAGGCAGGTTTGGTCAAGTACAAAGAGGACCTAGTCTTCCCTGCATGCTCTAGATGCCCCACCATTAAAAGGCGACCCAGATTCGTGCACGCTCATGGGGAAGAAGCACAAGTTTCATGGGTTCAGTCCCACTTTTGGCTCTGCGTGGGACCGGAAGGGACAAAATCACAGCTCAACAGTCTGTGGGGGAATCCACTCCCCAGGAAATCCGCTGCTAGAAGTAACAGATGCTTCTCCAAGGGTTCCCAGCTCACTTTGGTAGACCCAAGGGGCAGACATTCTTAGACTAACAGCCAGGGAAATTTTGGCAATGCCTCTACAATTGCCTTGTGGAGTTTTCTGGGTTCACCCATCAGCAATGTCTGACACACAAACTGAGATTATAACTGTGTGGGTGGGCACATGTTTGTGCCTGCTTGTGAGCCTGTAAAAGATAACACACACAGCGTGATAGTTCGGTCTATTGAATTGGGACTCCAGAAACCCATTTTTAGCTCTGCAACTGCCCTGTTCCTTATCCTGAAATAACTGTCTCTCCTTCCCACTGTTTCCCCCTCTGTGAAACTGGAAATGTTCCCCACTAGGTTTTCTTGCTTTGGTACTGCATGGATCTAGCCAAATGAGCTTCAGAACTGCCATTCCAGTTACGCCATGTAACATATTCCGTAACTGGAAACTGCCATTTCCAGTTACACTTGCCTGGAAGTCCCAACATGGATTCAAAGGTTGCTTGGAATGACTCTTTACATGGAGAGATGATGCCTTCAACTCTTTCTCAGAGCACACAGCGACATACTATATGACAAGGTCATATCCCTCTTTGCAAGGGGATTTGTGAACTAAAGGCAAGGAGCACCACAGGAAAATGAAGTAGCACTATTAAAAAAGTAACCTTCTCCTACATAACACACACAGAGAGAGCTCAGCTTCCAGGTGAAAAACCTATTTATTTGCAGAACATAAGCTTGTAGAAGGCTGATTTGACAAAAGGCAAGGTACTCAGGCCCCTCTCCATCAAAACATTAGGGCATGCGCTCGCCATCAGAAAGCTCACTTCCATGCCTGGCTTTTAGGCTCGGGCAACCCTTATTCCAAAAGGTGGGAGGCATTCAAGCATTTGCCTGGGTGGGAATCACAGGGTTTGACACCAAAATACACCAAAACCACAATGATAGATTGAGTTCAGCCTGCAACACATAGACAAAGACTTGAGAAGAGCCAAAAATGCCCTGGGAAGTTACTGGTCCCCTGCGACTCAACTCGGATGATCTCGTCTTCCCTGTCCACCTCCATTTCTATTACCATTTTATTGTGAACCTTTGCAGTTTAATTTCTGCTTCTCCCCCTCCTCTTCTGCTTTTCCAACCCCACTAAATCCTGGCAGGTTTCTCAGTGCCTGCCTATCTTGATGAGAGGAGGGCTGGAAAGACTCCTTTGGGGACAATGGATTAAATTCTCCTGCAGTGTGCCTACACAGTCCAAACCAAATTCTTCTTTTTTATAGGAATTCATTCAAAGCCTATTGATCTGAGTCTCTGTCCCTGTCCTAAGAGTCTCCGAGCCTGAAGTTTTTGGATCAAGGTTTCTAAACAGATCTGTGGCCTTATCTGCCCAGTCAGCCCCTTCCCCTTCTCCTCTTCCTCACCTCACTGCTGTTTTCCAAATGCTGTGCCCAGCTCCATGACATAAGACACATATCTCCCTACCTCCCCAACCGTCCCCCTTCCCTAAATTTATACCTTTGCTCCCCACCAACAGCATGCATTCAAGATTGCTCATGATACAGATGTGGTTCCCCACAGACACTACTGTAGAAGGAAGGTATGGCTTAGGAGGATAATGGAAGCTGAAATCACTCCCTGGGAGTCATTATAAGCTATTACTAAGCTGAACCTAGGGACTCCTTATTACCTGAGTTATTGTGATGGAAGAAGCTCTCGCAGTCTGCTAAAGAGGCTGTACACAAGGACTTATGCTTATGGGCTATGACAGCTTGGATTTACTCTGAACTGCTGCATCAGGTGTAAAAGAGAATCTTCTGTACATGAACAGTTGTAAGAACAGTCACTTAGAGCTCCTGGCTGACCATTACAGCACACTTGAACTGCTGATGTGGTTATCAGATCAACCCATCTGATCTCAAGATCACTCAGCAATTCCATCAGCATTCCTTCCAGGCTTTTGAGCACAGGCGACCAGGCCAGCACAACTCAGATGCTTCCAGAGCAGAGAAGGATGAACCATCAATTGTGCCCAAAAAAGAGGGTTGGGAAGTCTCTGAGCAGCTGAGCAGCTCAGGACCTTACATCTCCACTTTAAAATGGCTCCCCCTATGAGAAATAATCATTAACTTCAAGGACACAGATGGTACCCGAGCCTTGGCAGCCCCTGCACCATCTCCTTTTTCCAGTCCACTGTAACCCAGCTCCAGCCATTGGGGCCACCTCAGGTTACACACCAGACATGCTGCCCAAAGTGTGAAAGCATAACCCTCCTCTTGGTGTCTCTCCACACTTTGCAAACTGCAGATAAGCAAGGACACAGCCCCGTGACCCCCCAAAAATCAGGATCTGAGCACAAAGAGATGCAGGCAGACAGAGAGATACGCAACAGCGAGCACAAGGCAGCAGTGAGATCACCAAGATGCCCAGGAGAAGCAATAGCCCCAGATTTATGTCCAGGTTCAAACGTCTGCTAGAGCAGAAGGTCAGGGGAATGACCCTTCCTACCAGAGAGGAGCGGCAGTAAATCCTGCCTCCAACCACAGCTGGCCTGCACATTATAGAAGGAGGATAAAATTGTTCTATTACACAATCCTGACAATGACGTTTTTTCTTGGTACCGTCACTCTAAACTTCAGATCTTTCTATCTGGGACTACTGAAATCCAGAACTGTATCGTTCCGGCTGTGTTATTAATGGAAGATTAATTAGAACCAAACAAGGAAGCCATTCAAGATACAGCCAAGCCACAGCAGGTTAAGATCATATACACAGCCACAGGGTACTGCTCCTAAGGTAGGGAGGGAGAGCCAAGCAAATGAAGTAGAAGGTGCCATCAAAACGCTTGAGGCCCTTAATTTAAGCCTAGTATCATTTCAGACAAAACAGAGAGACAAAGCTGGTTTAATGCTGACACGTAGAAAACGGCAGGTGAAAACATTAAGGGCAGCTAGAACAGGAAAAGGCAATTTCTGAAGGCATTTTGCTTATTTTAATAGATAAAACACATCTCCATTCATTACCATTCTGGAAGTTCATAAACACTGAACTCGCAACTAGGAACTCCTTGGTGTTGATCCTTCCCCCACCAAAAACCACATCAGAATTGGAATGCTTCCTCACCACACCAGCGGCAAGAGCAGTGCCAGGTATCAGTAAGGAGCTGTAAGAGAAACGCAGCCATTCTCACCAGGACTTTCTACTCATTCTCAGGCTTCAGTTTTCATTCATCACAAAATAACAGAGAATGGTTTCAAACACGCGGAGTGCATCGACACAAACACACGTCC
>JAOEHX010060048.1:13216-53762 GCA_025448015.1 Bolborhynchus lineola
CACCCCCCCACCTTCCCCTTTAATGACTTGTTGCCAAAAGGAGGGAAAGGATTCAGTTGTGGCCAAGAACAGCGCTTTTAAAGTGTTTGTTGTTTTATAACCATTCACTGTGCTTAATTATAGACGTGTTAGAGCTCGCGTGATCATCTTTTCTTCCTGGAGTTACATAATCAGCCACCACCGCATGCTTCCACCTACAACAACATTACAGCTTAAGGGCCAGATCGTGCTAAACAGTCATTTCCCAGAGCTTTTTCCTGCGAGCAGCCTGAGGGATGCGGATCCGCGGATGCTCGTCACCTTCCGCGGTCCTCAGGAAGTCCACGAGACCATGGGAAGAGGTAAGCACCATGCCTGCCCATAGACAGTGGTGGTCTGGGTGAGTTGTGAGGCTCTGCTCCCTGCGCTAAGAGATTTCAGGCAGAGCTTCAGCTGCCTGCTAGCGCTGAGGGTTTTATCCATCACGTGTTTGCAGACCCACTGACTTCTCTTGCAAGGTCTGGTACTTTAGCTACGCAACACCCATGTCCTGCCTTCGTACCTGAAGGGCTTAAGATGCTTTCTCAGGTTAGAACTTCACTGTCCCTGCAAATATGAGAAGTTCAATAGAAGCCACGCTTCCATCTAAGCACTGACCTAGGCACATACTGGATTATAAACCAGAAAATCACATGCCTTTCCATCATAAGCAACCCTAGCCAAAATCTCAAGTGGAGAAAACTATTCCAATGTCACTACACAAAATCACACCAACAGTAACAATCCTCCAAACCCATATTATCACATGAAGTAATACACCAAGACCAACACATGAGGCAGTCTTAATTTCCTCCTGTTTTCTGCGTCTGAGGAGCTTGGCACCTCTTGAACTCCAGAATGCAAAGTTGTGAGTGAGCAGGATATTGCTGCTCATCTACAGCTCAGCCAAAACCTTCACCAAGGCTGCAAGCAGGTTTTAAGCAAGATGCTCAGCACCAGCTACAGGGACACTGGTCATTACCAAAGACAGGTTACCTGGCCTGGAATGCTGTTTAAAGTCCTCCTGGAGGCAAAGAGGTTTTGCAGTGCGGCACAGGCAAGAAGCCACGACAGTCAGACCGTGGCAAGGCTGGGGCCACAACAGTGCCCAAGTGCCAGCCTAACTCTGAAAGCAGACATGCCTTTGAAGTACAAGCAAGCGCATGGAAGCATGTGCATGGGTGCTCCAGTAGTCACAGGTCACCACAGCCCAATTATGACAGCCCTTGTCATTCCAGAACCAGCCAGGGACAGAAGAGAGTGATGTCTGCTTGTCACATGGAGGTATTCAGTGAATCCAACTGCCTTATAGATTAATCAAAAGCTTCAGCCTCCAGCTTTTCACAAGAGCAATTTATCACAGGAATTAGAAAAACCATTACAAGGATTCTGGAGGTGGCCATTGGTCAAGGAGCAGAGGAAGGGGAAAAAAACCTCTGCCTGGACTCTAACAGGTTATGCTTTGTTACCCTTCTCTCCCATAACAGATCATTTCCACCATCATCAAGAGGTGACAGCTCCAGGAACCTGCCACATCACTGCCCTTTCACATCATCCACCGAGCTTTTCTTTCCTCTTCCTGCCTTCCTCACATCTCCACTCTCTTTACACATTGTTTCAGCGATCCAATCAAAAGGGGAAGGAGAAAAGGATTAAGACATAAAAGTTTATTGATTGATTAAAAATTATGCTCTGAAACAAAACCCTCTGGATTGGAAAGTCTGTATTTCAATGCAAAAAGGGATGGTGGAACACAGGAAAACACCATGAAATAAACAATCTCTGCTCAAAGCATATATTTTGTCTTCATTATGCCCCTGAGAAGGTGTTAATATACAACGTACAATGTATTAATCACCCCTCTAACTTCCACATGCGAAATGCATCATTAACATTCATGTTGTTTTCAATTAGTTTGCTGTATGGGAAGGAGGGGAACAAAGACAGGTTCTCTTACTAAATTTTGTTTCACTTGCAAAGCATTGGGATCATAAAAAAACCAGCCTGGGTGAAACTCCTGCTCTCCCTACCATACACAAGGGCCTGCTGATAACCAGATGTGGAAAGGCTTTTAAGTGATGTGGCTATTAGGAAAAGGCAATGTTTTGGATACTGTTTTCAGGCATCCAGGTAATTTAGAAGTGCAAGTTTCACTTTCAGGAGTGATTCAAATACTCTGGGACAGATTTTCGAAGGATATCAACCACCAAAAGAGGCAGATGAGCACCTAAAGGGAGTTTTAAAAGCCCCTAAACTAATAAGGGCCCTGACTCCTATTGATGCTTTCATTTAAAAAGAAGGGCTTTGAAGCTGTTTTGATCCAAAGTTCTTCAGTACAGATTCAAGTGCTCCTAAGGAGAGAGAAAACCTATTTATCATTTGTGAAACTCTCATCTTCCACAGATCCCTTTGCCAATGGGTACAAGGTTCAAAACCGTTCATTCAAGGAGCCATGCCTTGCCAATGACATGTCTCCAAAGGCAGCCGAGATCCTGCCCATTAGGAGATGTTATCACTTAAACTTGAAAGGGTTCAGTTTCTGGGTGCTGAGCACTTCTGAAAGGAGATGCGTACTCCTGAGAACGGAAAGGGCACCACCACCAATAGGTTAACTCTGAAACCTTTCATCCAGTCAAACTCTTCCAAGTCTTGTGGCCATTTGCTTGGGAATTTGGCTCCTGTGACAAAGCTGAAGCAGTTCAAAAGAGCTTGTTGAAAAATACCTGTGAACACTGAACTCTTTTGCTAAACCAACTCCCACTCACAGACCAGCCAGGGACCCCTGTGGTGGTCCAGGCCCCCTTCCAAACCAGCCAGCCACGGGCCTCCTTGAGCTCGTTCCAACTTCAGCTAAAGCACATCTTCCAGGAGAAGCATCCAATGGCAATGTAAAGTTGCCATTCATGGATAATTGACCACAAGCCTTAGGGGAGATATTACAGGTTCTAATTATTCTCACTGTTCAAAACGTCTGTCTTATATTTCTAGGCAGAGCTTCTGGAGCTCCAGTTACTTGCAAATGGCTCTTAGTGTACTTTCTGAGGCAGAAAAACTGGAGTCACCTTGCCACTAGGAAACAAAATAGGAGTTTATAGAGAAAGTCAGACACCCTGAGCCCAGGAGGATGACTCATAGCTGAGATATCACCTCCAGAGGGAACACAGTCCGGTTCCTTTGTGTTGACTTCAGAAAGAGGTGCGGCACCTTTGTGAAGCTAAGTGGGACTCAGGGTGGAGAGAATTAAGCTCACCCCCAAAAGCATAACACCCCACCCCCATCCAACACCACTCAGCCTCCACAGAGCCCAGCTGTTAAAGTAGTCCCATAAAACCTCCTTGGATTAACATGGGAATTCAAAAGGATGCACCCATGGTCCAATAACTTGAAATAGGACAGAGCCCATGTTCCAGCTACAGAGATGCATCACTAGCTCTGACGCATCCCAAGCTGCCATCCCTACCTGCAGAAGCAGAGTTGCTGTGTACTGGTAGCTCGATACAGAAGGCAACAGGATTCAGCTGTTGTTCTCCACGCTAGAAGTGATAATCAAAAAACCTCCCACACAGATCAAGGCAAAGAGAAATCCGGAGCCCTTCCTAACCAACAGGAGTAACCCACATCTTCCTTTAACAGCAAATTCCACTTAATCCCCCTCATTATATCACAGGAGATGTTAAACAAAATAGCCTTCTGTTTAACAATGATGCTGCCAGTGACAGAAAGGGCCGTCTGCCTCAATGTAAAATTCATCACAAATCTGCATCTTCCTCCCGTTCCCTGCTAACCATGATCCTCTACAGACGCTTACTGCACAGCAGCCCGTCAGGGATAAGCCAAACCAAGAAGTTCCCACGTGCTGGAGACCCAAAACCACCCAGCGGAATAGGTTGCTATGGTTGCCAAGATTTAATCCAAATTGATACAGGTAAAAAAAGAAAAACGTAGTGATTAAAAATAAATAAATAGACAAATCTGGGCCTTGTGCCATGAAAAATGTGAAGTTGTCCTTGACTCCAGCAGCAAATGAGGCATGAAATGTATCAAAATGTGATATTGAATATAAGGATGTATTTAATATTTTACAACACTGGAAATCTTGTTACAAAAGAGCTGGATCATAAATCAAGCTGCGAAGGGCCAGTTCTTCCCTTCTCTCCCCTCTCTTTACCTCTAATGGCTCTCAGAAAAGTTGGAGCGGCTGAATCATTTACTGGGAAAAAGAAAGCAGGACATCACTCACAAGAAAATTGGAGGTGCTTCATTTGTCCATCAAGAGCAATAAACTCCCATTAATCATCCACGCTGCTTGAAAGTCACACTAATTTCTGGAGATGTCTATTCTCCACTGCTACTCCCTGCATGCCTTCAGAAAGGGCACAAAGTCTTGAGGCGAACCTCTACATAAGAGATCTCTGCCGTCAGTTAATTTAACCAATCCTGTTAATTGCCTATCGGGGCTAGCAGTTATCATCTTATCACTTGCTATCTGTGGCAAGGGATTTGTCATTCAGCTCTCCCATACTGATTTTGCCCCCCGATTCGTAGTTCTTCTTAGAGTTGGGGGGATTCATCTGGCAAACCATAGGTTCTGCAGACAGGAACTCGTCTGTACGGCTCCTGGGTGAGAGATGAAATACATATTTCACTCCTTTTCCTTCTTATTGTCCAGACTCATTACTGCTTTTGTTTAAGCATCCTCCTGAAAATGCCTAACACTGAAAAGGAAATTTCAGGAAGATTGCAGCTACTGAGGCGAAATACATCATTGTTTTAACACACTGCATGCCATTTAACTAACCCACTGGTAACTGTGGACATGGTACTCACCAAACACAAGAACCAATGCATTTAAATCCTATTCACTGGTCACAGTAAACTAACAGTTTTAATTTAAGTACCACACTTATCCATCCTGCATGCCAAGTCCTGTTTGTCACTGTGCTAATGGACATGCTTATTCACCTATTCCCCAGGAGAAACCAACTCCTAAGAGGGAAAAAGTGCTCCTTCCTCCTCTCAGAGTCCAGGAATGGTGTCAACAAATCCATCAGGGTCACATCTTCCCGACTGCTCTTTGCCCACCTATCCACCTAATGGAAAGCAGGCATCTTTCAGCCTCCCACAACCATAAATGAACCCACTAGCCAAACTGCAGCTACAACTGACAGAGCCAGCTCCCTCAAATACTCCCTCAAATACTTCAACTTGCACAGACAATAGCCGGTCTCTCAGCATCCCCATGGACAGCAAGTTTGCTTCTTATTAGAGAATTTACACTCAATGCAGCTTTTCTGAAGCTCTTTCTGCAGCCAGGGCATTCAGGCAAAGCCCACACTTATTTAGTTATCAAAGAATCCAACCATGACAAAGAAATCCATAAGAAACCAGGCTTCATTACTTCTACTGCTGATGATACTACCTCCAAGACCAGGAGAAAACAGGAAAACATTGGTACTTCAAAAGTGATGGAGTTTTCAACACTCACCTTGAAATTTATTGCCCAGAGTAATTGAATTGCTGGACTGCAAAGCAGCACCTGCTCAGGGCTTTAGAAGTACAGCAAATACAGTGTGGTTGCTTAAGCAAAAGAGAGGCTTTGCTCAAACCACGGCCACCAGACAACGACAAACCTCTTGGGTGCCTTTTCCATGGGAGAGCAGCACAAGAAAGCTCCCTCCACCCTGCACCTCACAGAGCATTCCCTACCTCATGGGGAAAACACAGAAGTGATGGTTTCAGGTTGAATAAAATGCTTTGCTCCTATTTCAGTATTCATAACCACAAACAGATTAAACACATGTCAAACCAGAATTATTTCCTCATGGAACACAATCAAAGCATGGTTTTTTACAATATGCCAAAGTGATATATCTATTATGTTCTAGAATTTTAGCTTTACCATTCCACTTTTCTAAGCACTCGTTTTGTGATGAAGTTACATTCTGACGAGAGGCTGCTCGATCCACCAGGTATTGAGCAGCGCTTGCAGAGCCCCTCTGTCTTGTAATCACTAAGCTGGAACCCCACAGTGGTTTATGTAGTTAATTCCCACTGTAAGAAATGACAATTAGGAATGGAGGTATCCGGGCTTATTTCTATTTGCTTCCTTCCTCAGAAACAAGCCTGGAGCTAGACAGGAGGAGGCCAGGATCCGAGGCGAAGCAGCAAGCCCCTTAGCAGCACACACCACGCAGGTTCTGGTGCCTTCGCTGTGATTCACCTTCCTCCCCTCCCACAGTGGCTGCTCTGCAGAACGGCTGCACCTTCCCTTCGCTGCCACCCACCACAGCCTGCAACAGGCTCCTCTCAGCAACTGTGTTAAACCTCCTTGCAGTTTCCTCATCCCAGTAACACCTCTGTAAACCTACACCCAACTTCACGCATAGATGGGTTTGACATCCTCAAACGCCTGTCCTGCATCCCTCCTGATGGCAATGGGCTCCTCTGCCCTCTATCACTCAGTCCCCCCTAACTGGACACAGCTATTTGCAACAACCACTGCTGGTTTTCACTGTAAATAGGGGGAGAAGCCACAGTGCAAGAGAGCTGTCATTTGCAGGGGGAGAGGGAACTGTCTGCTGTCTGGCTTTACAGCAGACCCATTCAGCTGTCTGCAAGCTCTCAATGCGATCTTTCACAAGTACCAATTCCCACAGATTTGTCCTCTCTAAGGAACAGCATCCTGTCCCCAGAGACCCACAAGATCCCACATACCAGCTCTACCAGAGCTTCTAATCCAGTGCTCACGCAGCTCCTGCCAGCAGAAACACAACCCCCCTTTCCTCAAAGTGCCATCTGACATCTTTATTTCATTCCCTTTTCTTCCTTCCCATCTCCAGAAGACATTTCCACCCAACATTCTCTGCCTCAGCAACTCTAAATAAAACATATTTAACAGTGCCTTCATTCATTTCTCCAAGTAATTAGAAGCAAGAACGGGAGTCAAGAATGTAGACGTTACCCTTCCTAAAGGAAAGCAGATTTCTAATTAGTGAAGGAAGCAGCTTCTGAGGGATTCTTTCTCCAAACAGCTGTTGCTGAGGGATCATCTGTCTTGCTTCTTCCCCTCTTTTGCAGTAAAAAGTTCATTTATTTTAACATATATAACTGTTGCAGTACCCAATTAAGGCAGACTTACCAAAACTAGAATCCAGGGACGTGGTAGCAGCATAAAGACAACGCCATGGACCCTAAACCACTGCAGGAGGAAGGCAGCCAAGCGCCCTCATCTCTACAAGCAGCCACATTAAGCCAAATAGCAGTTTTTGCTTCACACCCCCCTCCCCCCTAAAGTGGCTGCTGCTACCCCTGCTCAGCCCTCCACCCGCTGATTTCTATAGCTGGTCCTTCACCTCACAGAAACATGCCACCTAAACCAGCCTATTTCTTCTTCCCATGTAAGAGATGGGAAAACAGCACAGGGACTGGCTGAGTTGGGAAGAAACCAAGGGACAAAAGTGCTCACAATTTACTTGGGGCAAGGGACTTCTTTCACTCATTACTGAGCAAATGCCTACACTTGCATTAATCAGACAGAGTTAAACTAACTGCATAAAACCCCTCATAGAGCTATGACATAAAACCCACCAAATCACCGGAGTCATGCTGTCTCCATGCTCAACGTAGCACACCCAGGACTGGTGGTCTCTCTGGCCACCCTTTACCATGCCCTAAGGGCCTGACCATACTGTTGCTTGCTGAACATGCTTTATGAGAGCATTCAAATGAAATAAGATTCTCAAATATCAGATACAGGAAGATGACATTTTCCCAGCTGTCTTTATTCACTCCTCAGGTGCATGAAGTACATCACTGTCTGTCCCTCCTCTAGCCCTCTGAAAGCAGCTAGACAACTTCCACCCAAAGCAGCAGGCATTCCACTTTGTTCTACTAACATAAGCTCCTCTCCTCCCTTCAGTGACAAAAGTCGACTGTTTTTAAATCATGCAAAACTCAAAGCTGTGATATTACTTCACACACATATAAGCTTGTCACATCAAAAAAGACGTCTTCCATTAAAGAACATTTTCACAAGATACCTCTTTCTTATCCATTGGTTTTGGTTTTCTTCGTTATCATTTTAACCTGGGAAAGTTTAGCACGTTCTTCAGCAGGGAGGCTCTATGGAAACGTCTATCACCACCCTACAAAGCTGCAGTGACAAGGACACCTTTTTACTTTCACGCTGAAAGGAAGTCTGAAGCAAAACCCAGTCAAAGCAAGCTTGCATATACATGCTACTGTGACGTGCACAATTACCAGCCAAGATTAGTTCAGTGGACAACTCCTCCAGATGACTATTTGTGTCCAAGGATAATAATGACAGAAAAACTAATGGGGCTAAGCAAGTTCAGAATTAATTTAGACTGGCATTCTGAAGGCGTTCCCATCCAGTGGAGCAACAAGGATCTAGATCAGCCTTCCCAAACACTAACAAAGGAAAAACCCAATAGCAGTTCTGAGATGGCGCTTGCGAAGTTCCACCAAGGCAGGTGATTGCAGGGACTGCATGTCTCATAAGGTCCCAGTCCGGGCTTACATCCAATAATCCTTCAACACATCACACAGAGAGAACAGAGCAACGCGTACATATGTGCCACACACAGAGTGTTTTCAGCCAAACCCTCCACTTCTTCAAGATGAAGGTGGCTGTGGCATACACAGACATATTGTGCACCTAATATACCATATAAACAAACACACCTACAAAGACATTTCATGCTGAACTGGTTTCTCTCCAATCTGGAGGCCACAGCTTCCCAAAGAAGCCCTGAAGAACTGGAACAACCAACCCAGTCTTGAGTATTGCTATTTAAATGATCACTTAATAATCCAGCAAAAATCATTCTGCTTCACTTCTTCTGGACAAACCACTTGTTCCCTCACTCTTGCGAAGGCTCACATCCCTTCCTGGACTGCGTCTCCTTACCTGGGAATGCTGGTAAGGAAGTTTGCAAGTGTGAAACAAAGGAGAAACGCAGCCCTCTGAAGGGCCTTTGCTATCGCCAGTGCAATGCAGGCCTGCAAGAATGAGCCCCTTTTTCCAGCCCAAACGTAGGGATCGAGTCAGACACACAGCTAAGAGAGCTCTCATATCTGACACACACAAACTGCAGTCAGTGGCTGACTTCACAAAGTCCATCCATGTCTAAAGGCATCTGAGCTCCCTCACACACATGCTCCTGTTTGCAGAGAAATGCTCATGTGCCCATGTGGAGAAGGATTAAAAAGCAAAAAAAGGAAAAATCTATAGGAGTAAATGCAGTCAGAGATAATTCCCAAGCAGTTAGTTGCCAACGAGGTAGTACACACACATCCAAGGACAAGACCTGTATCAATGCTCTGGGACTGGCGCATCACAGGTACCACCTAGAAACCGATAACGCCAAACGAGAGGGAGAGCAGAGAAAGCCACAAACATCATAAGATTACTTATATGCCAAAGGCATATAAGCAGGCTAAGCTGTGTGCATCAGAGATGCCCCTCCTCTTCACAGACATACCAGAGAGGTCTTCTGCCTCAGCCTCAGAGAAACACTGACACTGCAATCATGCACTACCATCAGCAGGACGGGTCAAAAGATAGATTCAGCTACAAGTTTTCTAATAGCTGCAGTGGTGTTTGATCAAAGGAATGTCTTTGAAATCACTGGTGCTTTGCTGGGAGAGAGCATAGGAGCAGGCATTGCAAAAGCAATTCTTTGCTCACATCACACATCTCCTGCAAGAAGCCAGTACACGGCCAGCCTCCCTCCTTTCATGAGCTGCCTCGACTCCAGTCCTTGTTGTTTAGCATATTTATAACAGATTTCCTCTGCACTTCAGTTCACATTACACCATCTCAATCCAGTGTTATAAACCAGTCCATCATAACCATCAGCTTTATTACAGAGACTGCTGCATATAATGAATGTGTATAATGCATATGTAGGAAGCAAAAGATACCTCTGTATTTTCGGTTTTGTAAAGACAAATAGCTTCAAATGTTTAATCAATAGGAATGCCTTTCCAACTCCTACTGTTATTACAAAGCTATTTCAGACAGAGTGAAAAAGAACCATTGCATCTATATTCCTGTCAAGGGAGACAGTTGCTTATCTGCCACTGAATGGACTACCAGGACACATCCTCTGTGCGACTCCAAGACTCCCAAATTCTACCACTAGTCAAGCTGAACCTCCACTGCATCCCAGTCTCTCCCTCGTACCATGGCTTCAATGACTTTAAAGCATCCCGTTAACCTAAATGGTGATTCTTCCAAGAAAGGATACTGTATTTCAGCTACAAATACACAATCTGTAAGCTATTCAGCAAATAGCAATTACAGTGAAAGGGCCATATATGTTGACATTAAGAGAAGAGCAGCTGATGGTCCCAGGGAGCTGGGAAGCTAAGGAGGTAAGAAGCAATACTGCACAGGCAAGAAGGTCTGGGAAGAAGGATGCTGGAACAGGTACTATTCAAGCAGGGAGCACTGCTCCTGCAGCAGAGACCACAGACCCAGCTGCCAGGAAGCCTTTGAGAGGCAAGCAGTGCCGGAGCAGTTGTTCATAATTGCCAGCAATGCTTTCCTGGTAGGAACAGCAGGGACCAGCATGATGTGAGGTATGTCACCATATGCCTCACAACTTGCTCACTCCAGCAGCTCCAGCTTAGAGCTGTAAGCAACACTCAACTGAAAGGACAAAGAAATAGCATATGTTTTATATCTTGCGCCCTCCTGCCCCTTCGGCACATCTTGTCTTTAGGCTTGTTGCTTCTGGGGATAGAGGCTGCCTTCAGGAAGAATGTAAGGTTTCCTATCACTGGATACACAAGATCCATTTCATCCCTCAAAATCTGAACTAGACGCACAGATTAAAAGTAATCCTTAGCTCCAGTTAGCAATCACAACTCCCAGTGGCTCCTTGAGGAACAGACCCTCTACTGTATTAGGGCAAAAGCTCAGCAAATCCAGAAGCTCTGTTGTACAGGACTACAGTAGGAGACAACATACCAGGCACAGCTTGAAGCCAGACCAGAGGGCAAAGTGATGCCCCTCTTGGGGGCAGCAGCAGACAAAGAAACAAGAATCACGTCCACATTTGATCTCAGGGGGCCGGTGCCTACTGGGGGGAAAGGATGAGCCTGTTCAAATCCAACTTCCAGCAAAACCAGGTATCCCAAACCCCAGCTTCACACTAACTGCGAACTGCCTCCTGGTCAGGGGCCAGCTTCAGCTCTTGTATTTCCTCCGTCATCTTTGTGCAACCCCCTACAGCAGTAAGGAAGGGCTCCTGGACCAGGGCTTCCCTCAGATCCTCAGGAAGATGTAGTCTGCATTGACTAGGACTACTGCAGTAGAAAAGAGGAGGAAACAGGGGGTCAGGAAGATGCACGTATTTCCACAGCATCATTGACTCTCTTCTGTAGCAACTCTTTGAAACAAAGATAGTTTTCCCCCCTTTTCTTTCCCCTTTCCTCCCCTGGAGACTGTATATTAACTGTCGGCTCCCTCCTGTCTCATACACTGTTCTGTCTGGCTCTTTTCCACATCTCCAGGGTGCCATTCTTTATTTCTCCTCCTTGCTGCTCTCTTTTCTTCACCTCACTCTCCCCTGAGCTTCTTTTCTCTCCACAGATCCTGGCCAATGGACTCATGATCACCAATGCCCAGCAAGGCTCATCCCACCCATGCTCCTGTCTGGTCACTGTCTCCTTCCCCTTGCTCTTTGCACTCCGGGAATGGAGCTCCATTGCCCTTTCTCCTGCAGGTGGCAAGCTCACAGAGGAAAAGAGGGGGAAGGAGGGAAGTGTATCCACACAGCCCACAGTATCCCAAAGATCCTCTGTCAATCACAGCCTGAGCAAAACTGCCCTTCAGCCCTGCCCAAGTTGAGTTGTTGCTGCCTGGGGAGAAGAACTCATTTTACTTATCAGTGTGGGAAGAGAGATTAGAGATGTTCTGGAGTCTGAAGAGAAAAATCAGTGAACTGAAAAAGAAAAGGTACTTGCAGAGAGGGAGAAGACACGTTTGCTTGTCAGCTACAAGTAGAAGCTAAGGGGAGAAAATGGCTTGAGAAGTGAAGAAGGGACAGGAGGAAGGGGAAGCTGGACTACAAAGAGAAGATAGTGCCAACTCTTCTGCCCTGTGCTTCAAATCGATTTTGAGGGAAGAGAACAAACTGATGCCACGAGGTTCTTCCTTCAAATACAAAGTACCTGAAGCACTCTGGCATCAGAACTAGAGGGAGGGGGGACAATTGTATTCTCTCTACCCTTTGCCATGCCTTCGCCCCACAACCCACCTTCCTCTCCCTGTATATACACATATGAGCACACACTTTCTCCCAGGCTCCTGGACCACAGTTTAGGCTCATGAGCTTTTGCAGCTTGCCACGATGTTGTGAAAGTGACAGCCCTGACAGGGACAGGTCTGCCCAAACCCACACACCCAGCTCTCGAACAGTCCCCTCCCCATGCCACCCTTCCCAAAGGCTCCCCCAGCGTCCCGCTATTGCTCTGCCCTTTTCTCTTCCCTCCTAAGAAACCTGCAGGGACACACAAGAGATTTCTGCCCATTCTTGCCCACGTTATCCCCTCCTCCTCAGCCCACAGACCCACCTCCTGCTAGCTCCTACACTCCAAAAGGCAGCCAGACTCCTCCCCTCGCACAGGGGATGCTCGCTCATGCAGCTCAAGGTACCTGGAGGATGTCCCAGTTGCTCTTACACACTCCCCCATTTCCCAGTGCCTCAGGCACAGCTCCCCTTCACTAAGCTCCTGGCTACAAGCTCCCCTGAAGCACAGCCGGAGTGAAGAGGTCTTGCGGGTGAGGGACATACAGCCCTGGGTTAAGTCAGGAGCAGGAAATCCAAACCACACCAAAGAGAAGGGTATGGGGATGTAGGAGCTGAAGAGAGGAGGGAAAGCAGGGCAGGAAGTCATGAAAGCCCCCAGGATGCTGCTGTGGATGGGCAAACAGCCCCAGCATCACTGCAGCCGCACCAGCTGCTTCACTCTGGGCACACCAGCCTTTCACGAGCTCTCTCCAGCTAAGATGGCCTTGCAAATCCCCACAATGGAGTGTTCAGAGAGCAAAGAAGCCTACCTCAGAACACTCCTAATCAACACAGAACACTCATCTAGAAGGAGAGAGGAAAACACAGACTCAGTAGCAGGCACTGGAAGGGAAGAAAGTAAGCGACATAGTAGATTCCAGAGACACTATTTCTGCAGGGGAGAGAAAAGAATAGTAACTTCTGCCTCTACAAAGCAAGGACTTAGATAACACCTTATGAAGACTTCTCCCTCTGAAAAATTAATCCTGACAATACAAAGACATAGACAAGAAAGGCACAACTCTCTGTAGAGCACCCATGAAACAGGAAGCCAAGTTCGGTCAGGAAAGATGATTACTTTAACATAATAATGTCCCCTCATGTATTCCCAGCAAACCTCTTCAGTGTTTTCTTCTACCGCAAGGCTGTAATAACCCCCCAAACACTCAGACAGCTACAATAAAAGCCACATCACAACAAAACAGCCAGAAGGCCATTATATCAAACACATTTTCAATAAAAAAGAGAGGAAAATAATAAAGCCCACATTTTCTGAGCAAAACCTCAATGCCTCCTGCCCATCACTCATGACACACCTGCAAATTGCTTCAGTGCTCGAAGACTTCGCTGTTTCTCACTTCAGGAACAGTTTCCTGCAGGTCATTACCAGCTCAAAGGGAAACGCGCTTCCCCGCAAGGCTGTATGCCCAAGCACTGCATCTGGTGATGGCAGGAGAGAGCAAGACCTTTTTCTCTTGACCACCATTGTGACACGGATGCAAATTGCCTTCAAGTTGTCCAGCAATGAGAATGGGGCATGTGATAGTCTCGATTTTATCTCATGGTACAAAGGCATCACAGGGGGATGCATTTAAAGTTCATTAAGTTGAACATAACGCAGCCTTCCTTGGGACACACTCGTGGTGTCTTTGGTCGGGCTGTCAGGACCTGAGAGCAGCCAGCACGGAGCACTTGAGGACTAAGTGCGAAGGCAGAGCAGACACAGCTTGCCCTGAGGTTAAGTGTCCGCTCAACTCTCATTAAGCCGAAGTTAGGTCATATCCTGAAGCACACGAACTTAGAGCTTTCTCTTCATTTATGCTTTCACATTTACAACTCTAAAAACTCTGATAAGCCATATAAATATCTACTCTCAACTTCAATCATACTGTGTGACCACAGGCTATTTTTTCATGATACTTGGGAATTAACCCACATCGACAACTCAAGTTTGACTTTGAATTACCTTGTCTTTCCTAATGATTTTGCCTGAATGATGCATCCACACACTTTAGTCCACTCGTCATAGAGAAAACCTTGCACATCAAATACAGCCAAAGGAACTGTCTCGTAATGTGAGGTTTGGTCTCCAGATCCCATTAGCAAACCTCCTCAGATGCGAACACAATCACCCTGCACAAGAACTACTACTGCTATGCTGCTATGCCTCCTGCATGCCTGGCAAACTGAGGACGAGAGAGCAAGCCCAGGGAGTTCACTCCACAGCAGACAGGAGCTCCTGCATCAGCAGCATCCATCACAGCATCACTCTCTATACTCTCTAGCATGCACTAGGTTTCCTTGCCCACAGCCCAACCTTCCCTACATCCACACAACCACAGGGCAGAGGGAAACACAACAAAGTGAAGACGAGCATCGCACACCAGCAAGAGGCTCACACTGCTCCTCCCTCCATGCTTTAGGACTCCGCTCTCTCATGTCATTCCCATGGTAAGCCCTGCTCCAGCACCTCATGCTGAGCCCACTGCTGCTACTGTTATTCCAAACACAACTAATCATATGGCTGCAGAGTAGCAGAGCTGCTCCTTCTCTTCTGCAACATGGCCTCTGTCTAGCAAGGCTAGAAACTTCACTGTAAACATCTCATCGTCTGGAACAATGAAGGGCAGCAGAGGAGGAAAGAGGGGACGGGAGGACTACGGCTCCCTCGAGTCTCTCTGCAGTGCTCCAAGTGCCAGCAGAAGAATCCGTTATGGCCTTTTATTCTTCCTTCACTTTTAAAGTCACCGTCACAAGTTCCTCAGATGCCAACAATGAAGAATCCCATTGTTCTCCTAATTAATTCGGCAATCTCAGTGAAATAATACAAGCTGCAATTGCAATTCCGAGCTCACCCCTCGACCACTGGAAACAACTAATTAAATAACAATCAGCACTACCGTTTGTGTTGAGAAGATGGACTGCGCCGTTTTATTGCTTCAATTAGGGAATGCACTCAATAATCAGAATGAAATACAAGTTTACCCAGGAGCCCACTAAATTATGACTGTTCATATTTTGTTTTCTTCTCATCCTAGCAAAAAGATGGCAATTCTCCCTCCTTCACGTTTCCTCAGCTAGAAAGGGCGCTGTGGCAATGCAAGGCAGGTTACCAGCTGCAGACAGCCCTGCTGCGCAGGCACCACCTTCTCTTCCTCCCAGATGAGATAACCTCTGTCTTTTTGATCAAGGACCCTCATAATCATCTGCATCCTTTATCAAATAAATCAGTATGGGGCTGCAGACACACTCACACAGAGGTACCTGGTGTTACTGGTAGGATGCAGAATGTAAGTGCTAGCTGCCCTAGCTCAGATCTCAGAGGAGACAAGGCAATGCAGTGACAGAGATCCCTAATACAGTGACAACAGGCTGGAAAGACAACAGTCCTGGATGCTTACCCAGGATGATCTTCTCCATCCCTGGAGGTGTCACCCTCTATGCCTCAGCAGCACATTACAAACCCTTGCTGTCCTCTCCAGAATGGTATGCTCCAAGTGATGACTGGACCACGTTAGTTCATGCAAGTGCTAAATATTACACTCACAGCAAAAACAATACTTGGAAATCTCTGAGCACCTCAAGGTTAATAACAAACAGGGTGCTCCTCACTAGATAAGGGACCTATTCCCTTTCAGTCCAGCGCCTGCTAGAGAGGGTGCAGTAACTTGAGCAGGACTCTGCCTTGTCTCCACACGAGGGGATGTACACAACCCACTGCTCCTTGGGGCCTTGCTATTCAGACTCTGCCTTCCCAGCCCTGCTTAAAAGGTAGCAGCACTCTGAAAAATGAGATGGTTGAGCAAGCATCTCTGTTGGCACATTAGTTACCCTGGTCAAATGAGCCTAGATTTCTCTGTTAAGAGCGTATCACTCTGTCTCCCCTCTTCTTAATTGCCAACCATGCAAACTCATAAGGGAGATATAGATTCATGCCAGGTCCTTCCCTTTTTTGCCATTATGACTCACAAAGATCACCCAAGCTAAATGCAGCCTATGAGGCCACTGGGCCCAAGAGAATCCAGCTCTGGTTTGAGGGATGTACAAGTGCAATTGCCTGGCTCTTCAGCTGAGACTTCATTAGCACTGCTGGTGATGCCCGAGGCAGAGCAGATGATGACTTCTCCAGGTGCTGCACTGTCTCTGCAGGGCTAGCCAGGGTAAGGAGGAGAATAAATACGAGAGGTCTGACTAAAAGCCTTTGCAACAGCAACCACTAGACAAGACTGCAGAGGAGGAATGCGCCCTTCTCTCCACTGTACTGTACGGCGATAGCACACAGACACCCAGACTGATGAAGGGACTTGTTTATATGGAAATCAACAGGACTTCAGCACAGATTTAAGTTAACCTTAGTACTTGTGGGGATCTAAGGTGTTCCTCCCCAAGACAGATGAAAGCCGCAGCAGAGTCAGCTCGGGGATAAGACCTGCTGCGCTCATGGAAGCCAGTTTGGGATGGGATAGGAGCCTTCAAAGCTATCACGCCAATAAAGAGACACCCATTGCATAAGCACAGAGATAACTGGCACGGACAGCAGCAGCAGGAGGAGGTGTGAAAATCAAATTGGATAAAAGGCAGGTGTTCAGGGAGGAGTGGAGGCTGAGGGGAGGGAGAAGGCAGGAGAGGTAGAGTAAGCAACTAAATAGAACAGTCCTGGCATTGTGCTGCTGTCATTGGTACTTCACAACATTTGCAATGTTGCCTACTTCAGGAAGAAGAATTAGAAGGAGCTTTAAAACTGCATAATCAACCCATCACCACCAGTCAAAGGCAAACCACATTCTCACTCCGCTCTGGCCCTGCTGCAGAGGCAGAGGTCAGGTGAGCCACACTCCCAGCCAGGCAGAGGCACCTTCTGTCAAGTTTGGGGTGCTGGAGGGTAAGCAAAGCACAGTGTGTTTCATTGAGCCATCAGATTGCTGCAGGTAGAGGGGAGCCATCCAATCTTGCCAGCAGGGTCAGGAGGGGAGAGCAGGTCTCTGCTGCCGCCGCACTGGAGCATCATCATTCTCACGTGAGGAAAGTTCCAGATAAGGCAGCATCCGTGCTTCAGAAATAATGAACTGTGATTACACAGGATGGTGGCCAAAATACATTAGAGCTAGAGCTGGGGAGAATTTCTCAGCTTTTGTGTCAAAAGAATGGCCTTCTTCCAAAAATTCATCATTTTTGTAATTCAGCCCCCTCACCGAGAAGTTTCCAATTTTGCCCACAAGCCCCTCAAGTAGCACACTCAGTTTCTATTGCCTTTATTAGGTGCAATGGAAAACAGTCTCTTACAAAAGGGAAAAAGGAACAAGAAATAAAAAAGCACAGAAGGGAAAAGAGGCCATGAGATGGAGGAACGTGACTTCAATTTTCATCTCCGAAGCTGCAATTATTAATCCATGTATATATTTATGCCATTTTGGAGCTTCCTCTAACTCTCATGGGTTTACTCAAGCCCACACAGGGCAGAAGGCAGATGGGATAATTCAGGTTGCTCTGTGTCACATGTGCTTTCCCACCGGGTCAGCCCCAGGCTGAGACAAAAGATGTTCTCCTGCCCACAGGGACGAGGCTGCAGGGTGATGGGGATACACATTGCCAGCACGGCAAGGCAGGAGAACCCAGGCTGAGGAAGATGCCAAACATGCTCATGGTCAGCAGCTATCCCTGCCGTGTATTTGCACACCAATTGACAGAGCAGACAGAGAGGGCTGACAAGCAGCAGGGACACGACCTGCATTTGCCTCCTCTCCCCAGTGTAATTGTTCCCATGACCTAGAAGGCAGGCGCCTCAATTCAGGGACACAGCAGTGCTTCCAGCCTGCAAGCTCATGCTCCGATTGATTACACTACGTCTTCCTTCAGATATTTCTGCTCCTTTATTATCTATTCACTACTGGAAAAAGGTGCATCAGAACAGCAAGAAAAAGCCCAGTGCTAAGCGAGAAGCAGCCGATCGAGGGGGCTGTGTGTGTTACGCTCATGTCTCTGACCACTGCCTCCCTCCTCTAACCCAATGCTCACACTGCCCATCGCCGTCCCTCTGGTCCAGGTGCTCGGGAGTAGATCCCAGGCAGACATACACCTCCTTCAGCTCCAGGACCAGTTTCAACTCACGCAGGCATCACCAGGAGCCAGGCAGTGCTACAAGCACAGGCTGTTTCCTGATGAGCCCTGACTGCCCTCAGTATGAATATGGACAGGTTTTTCACTTTGATTTCTATCCTTTGTTATGCAGAAAGCCTCATAATCTACCCCTGCTCCCAGCCTGACAGCCCTGAGCTTCAGTCGAGTTGAAAGAGTACCTACTAATTACCCTCCCATAACGAACTAAAGCAGCTTGTAGCAGAGCTGTTATGTTGAAGTCAGAGTCTTTTATCTTAGGAAGCAGTGACCTGAGCATTTTGACACAGAGCACAAAAAACCCAAGGATGCAACACTAGTACTGTGCTCCCAGCAGAACCCCTACCTATGAAAGAGTCTTCAGCTAAATGGGACTTCACCTGTTCACATCATCTTGCTTTTAACAGTAAAGCCACCCACAAACGGCTGGAGGCTTTTTTTGCATGGAAGGAGAACAAGCAGGTAGTCTAATTGGAGGCAATTCACCCACAACACACGGTTTGTGGTAAAGCTGGTTTTAGAGGTACCAAAGCTGAAGAGGGTTTCCAGTTTGTTTCCTTGGCTGGCTGCTTATATGAAGCCTGGTGGCCCATGAACTTGCTGGATCTTAGTTTCTGGAAGCTAAACCACCATCATCTAAACGTATAAATCTCTCCACAGGATTAGAGCTCTGGCATGTCCAGTCCTAGACATGGTCTCTGATCAAACTAGAAGATTTGGAATAAGCTGCAAGGAAAACCAGATTAACCTGTCCTGAGGGAGAGTTATGCCTAAACCTTCACTCTTCTTCAGCTTTGATTCGCCTGTCAGCCCTGAGAGAGCCCAATCTGCATGACTTTGAACTCAAGGATATCCTGTAACAACCAGGTCTGCAGGCAGATGCTGCGTTACATGGAAGATGACGAACGCATTGCTCACATGGAGACTCAGCAGCAGAGCAGAGGACCCCAGCCAAAACCCACTGATGGGACAAGAGGGGGATGCGAACACTACTCACTCTGCCCTGTTTCTGCAGAGAATGTGTAATCCCTGGCACATCAGCCCAACACATCCTCCTCTTTTTCAAGGGAGAAAGACAGGACCTATTTTTCCTATTAAAAACAAACCCTAAAACCCACCCATTTCAATGCAACATCTAAAGAAGAATAAAGAAATCATTCCCAGGGGAGGGAAAACAAGGTACCTCCACAAGAAAAAGGAGACCAGAAAGCACAGACCATAGGAAAGACTCTTCTGGCATCAATGTATTGAAAGCCCTAATCACAATCCCATAAAACAGTTAACTTGATTAGCCAAGCATGATTTAGACAAGGTTTTCCTGCTGTTGTTCTTGTTTCCCTGACAGGGTTTGATCTGTTGAATGCTTCACACTGCCTTTGCCAGGGAGAGGGTGCTTTCAGCTAGCCAAGGGTCATTACAAATTCCGGAGACACTGCACACCACTTGACTCATGTATTACTTACCCTCTCTCTCTAATAAAGCTTGCCATGCTAATGCAACTCCAATTTTTAGCCATTTCCTTCCCCATATGCCCCCACTTAGGCTGTTGGTACAATCTGTCCCAATTCCTGCCTGCTAATTAAAGGAAGAGCCTGTAGGTGATGAGGGAGATGCTCTCCTTGGGTGCAGCATCAGAATCTTAGCAGTGACTTTGTGCTTACTGTGGCATAACCATAACTCCCATGCTGTGACTAAACCACACTGTTCCAGCCCTAGTGACATAACCATAACACGTTTATGCTGCTAAAAGCAAACAAATAAGCACACAAACCCCAAAACCAAACCATTCCCCCTCTGGGGCAAGGTGCCTCCAGCAATGGGATGCTCGTTCAGCTCCACAGACATAGCTACAACCCTCCACATGCAGGAACAGGGCTGGAATTGCCAACAAGCCCGAAGACCCGTTTGTTGGCTGGAAGCACAGGAACACGTTTGCAGCAAGTTTCCTTCCCTGTGCCTACAATATTTCATCTGGAGGATAGATGTTCTGGTGATATACACTGAGCTGTCAGGGAAAATGGGCTTCTCGCCTAACTTTTAACACGTCTCCTGGGATGCTGATGCTGGAGGACAACATCCTCCGAGTCTCGTTGGACAGACGGATCCCAACACAGAACAAAAAGCCTGTTATAAATCAACACTGGTACTTTGCTCTTGTTTAGGTCAGACTACTTGCACAACGCAGCACGGTGCAGAGGCGCCCAAGCAAGCTCTGCATGAGCTGCTTGCATACAGCCATGCCCTCTACTTTGTTTTTCATTTGCTTTCGGTATCATGTTGACAGGCCATCAACTGAAAGGCTACTGCTAGAGGAAGTGACCAGCATTTCTTCAACGCAAAGCAAAGAACACCTCTCCCACAACTAAACCAGCAAATGGCAAGAATTGAAAAGACTGATGCACTGCACAGGAAAGACCCAGCCATTTGAAAGGACTGGTTAGCAAAGGTGGGAGAAACGCACGCCTTCCCTTTTGAACCAAACTCTACCAAACCCATTGCATTTTGATCACCCATTACAGACAACTTGAAAGAGAACTGACAGTCCCAGACTATTGCTGACAGCCTAAAAAGCCCATGGGTGGGATTTGCTACTGCAACAATCACACTCGCACATGTTTGGTGAGAGACTACCCCTTCATGGTGCACAGAGAGGGGATGTTCTGCAGAGACAAAGTGCAATAAGCACACGCTGCCCTTTTTGCTTTCCCCTCCATCTTCTGGCCATCCTTGCAACCATTACCGAACACCTGCATCATCTGCAGCTATCAAGATGATTAGTTTTTCAGTCTCATTGATTTAGTTGCTTTCCTGAAAGCTAACCCCAACTTGGAGCCCTTCTGCTGACACAAGCCATTAAAAGAACCAAACCTGTCTTATTGTTGCTGTCGACGCTTACAGATTCTGCTGTATCCATCTGTCCAGTTAATTACTTTGTGCAGTAGCCTGTTAGCTTCTTAAAACCAATGAAAAAGGACCCAATTATCATTCTGGGCAGCTCCCTGGATCCCAGCGAAGCAGCACATCCCCAGTGCCACAAGTGCCTTTGATACCGTTGTAAGCTGACAAACGGGCAGAGAGAGAAGTGCTTTGCAAGACTTTCTCAAATGCCAGGGGCATGGCATCGGGAGAGCGACTCGGTGGCCCCAATTAGGATGTGGCTGTGCCCACTGTTCCCCTCTGTGGGGCACCTCCTCCCCTGCTCCCCACCACATATGCACTAACTGGTAAGTGCACGAATGGATGTCGGTGTCATTCAGCAGAATAAAGGCAGGAGGGTTTTGCTCCGGCTCGGCTTCAATGAGAGCATTTTTCCTGGAACAAGGGGCTGAATTCAGCTGCTTGGTGCTGTCTGATTGCAGTTTGTTGCCAGAGTAACCGAGACACTGGAGCTGCCAGGCTGTGCTTCATGGGAAGGAAGGGACCGCTGCCCGTTGCCCTGCTTGCCACCACTCTATGGAGGGCTGGAGACACGGGTAAGGGATCCTCAGTCCCTCCATGGGGTTAAGCTCAGTCCCCAGAGCTCCTGCTGAGCAGGAAAAGGAAAGAGGCACCAGGAGATGCAGAACCTGCTCCTAGCATCTCCTGCAGGTGACCCCAAGTGATCCCAGACCGGCCACTCCATGCCCCTGTGAAATAGGGATAATACCATGCTGCGACTTTGCCACCCTGCTCTAAGCCAGGATCCAGCCGGAGCTCCGTGTCTCAGACCTGATCAAACCATCTCTTTTCCCCTCGCTGCAGTCCCAGAGCTTATAACCCAGGTTTTCCAAAGGTTTTTCCCCATTTGAGGGCCTAGGCATACAACTGAACATGATGCAATAAGGATGTTTGACAGGTTAATGCATCAGCTATCTCTCCGAGAATGTACTTCAGTCTGAAATAAAACACAATGATGTCTTCTGCTTTATATAGCAAAATCTGGCCTTAGGGATCCAGCAGACCAGCAAAGGCTGAACAGAGTGGTTTTCTTAGACAGGGAGGACATAATTTGTGCTTTGTACATTGAGAGTGCTAACAGAGCCCGCTAAGACAGAGAATGCAGTCTCTCCAGATCAAATAAAACACCCTGTGATTTTCCTTTTAAAGGGAGGCCAAGTCAGAAGTTCCCCTGTCACACATCTGATTCTTTAGCTCTAAAGTATACTCTGGCACTCAGCAGAGCGCTGGGCGACCCATGCATTTCCCTCCTTTCCCTCTCCCCATGCTTTTATATTTGTAAATTGGTTTTCCATCTGCAGTCAACTGTTCAAGTCGCTCCACAATTTAACTTGGTAGAGATTTCATAGATTAAAACAGACAGGGAAAGGGCACAAATACACACCCCCCAGTCTTCTCAGCACTCTCATACCACAGGCAAAGGGAAAACACTCATAAGAGGTAATAACTATAGAGACAAGCAGGCTCAGCATTGTATACTAAGAGCTTGCCATTATCCTTACACACACAAATGAAGACCGCAGCCTTGCCAGACCAGGGCTCAGATGTGTCTGAATACGCACAAGCTCTGTCTCCCCGCTGCTGCCCTCGCACAGGCTCTGAAGGCAGGAGCCCCAGCCAGCCCCGCCATGCACCCTGGCTTGCTTCCTCGCTCCCTCTTTTGCAATTTTAATGTCGCAGCTTCCTAAATAGCAAAAGATTTATCACGCTTCAGTCAGAAATATTTCATTTTCCAAATGTACTTTTCCCCTCTTCCAGGGCCCTGCAAGTCCTGCAGTGTGACACCGCCATATAATACCCATCCCAATCTACATAAGAAACTGCTTGAAAGGAAAGAAGCAGAACCACCCCCCAGCACGCACAAGAAGGGGTGCAGAGGTGTCGATACAGTGCAAAACCAATTAACTACTATAAAGCTTGGTCCTGCTTTAGCTCTCGGGAATCACGGGATACATGTCAAGATCTTTTCCACTTTATCACTGCTATTCACGGACTGTAAAAGAACATAACTCATCTCAAGCTCCTAGCATGGACGCCTCTATGTGTTGCTTCAAGTTTGACCCATGTTCAAGAGGTTAATATGACTTGCTCGAGGTTACATGGGAGGTCTCTGGCAGAGCTATGAATTACACTGAAGTTTGTAGTAGCCCAGGGCTGCTGCTCATGTATTACCATCAACACTTGGCGCGGACTTCTCGGTGCTCAGAGTTATGGCTAAGAAGGAGCAAGGTAACCCCAAATTCTCTGCCTCCAGGGCTCCGCAGACCCCAGAACCAGATGGTGCCAAGCCGAGGTTAAAGTTAAGCCCTCTCTGCACTGCCTCAGCCAGGCACAGGGCAGTTCAGGCTGCCCTGACACTGATCAAGGAACAGAGAAACAGTAAATGAAGAGCTCCGTTAGTCCCCATCTATCCAATAAGCTCAACCCTTCCGAGTCATTTGTCTAATCTGTTCTGCAAAACCTCCTGTGACAGATACTCTGCAAACTCCCTTAGCAATCTATTTCAGCGCCTCACTATTTTTACTGCTCAACAATGTTTCCCCATGTCCAGCCTCAATTTTTTCTTGCCACGACTGATGCTGTTGAGCAGAGTTCATTCCCTCTCTTTGAGATTGTTTCTCTTTGATTCCTGTGGGCACATGTTCTGGGCTGAGATGGCCGCAGGTTTCCATGCTTTAATAATTCAAACATTACAGAACAGAATTGATGGACCATCTTATTTGAACTGCCCTCTGCAAGCCCAGCTCAGAAATCTGCTGTCACTGTATCGCCATCCAAGCCTATGCAGACGGCACAGCTAAGACAGAAGCACAAATAGGAGCTTTGCCTATTACAGTCTCAAACTGGCAACCGAAATTGAAACAGCCACTCTCTAAAGGCTCATTTTCCTCATGCACCGACCACAGAGAAGGCAGATCCCAGTACACAGATCCAGGCACCCAAAGCACCAGTCTCTGTTGCAGACAAGCTAATTGCCTTCAGAGATGCAGCATTCAAAGGGTTATTTCTGTGCCTAAATTGCGGATGCTGGAGCTCAGCCTTGAGCTCCCAACTTCGAAACATTGGCTTGTAGTCTTGGGAAACCAGAAGGAGAGGAGAGCAGCACCGTGCCAGAGAGCTGGGACCTAGCAACCGCCAATAGGGACCAAGGCAACACAAGCTAGTTTTTAAACCAAGTAATAGATGGGAAAAAATGGGAGCATGCTGGGAAGCAAGTGAAAGAGAAGGGAAGCTGAGTAACCGCAATGCACACGCAAAGGGCACAACCTCACACCTGCAGCTGAAGCAGAATTGCTGAGCAGCCTCTCTGCTCCCAACTGCTCCTTATGCATGGAGATTTTCCTTGTTTATCGCCCCCATGCCCCCTTCCTTGCACGCACTCAGCTCTGTAAGGGACACAGCTCTGCCCACGTGAGCTGCACTCCAGCCCCGTGGCCAGAGCCCCCTTGGACAGTTTTGAGTGTGGTCCTGCACAGAACCCAGTTTCTTTCTGCCATGTCTCTGCTGGCTCTGCCTCCCAGCAAGGATATGGGACTCAAAAGCTTATCATCTTCATAGACAGACAGCAAAAGGCAACGAGGCAGCAAACTGTCCTCCCCACTCGACGTGCCTAAGGCTTGCTTTCACACACATGCACTAAACACCTCGCCAATAACTGCTTGACTGCAGATAGCTAGAATCCAGATAGATGCCTCCATTACAGCACTTTCCTCCTCCCTTTCATTCTGCCAGACTACTCTATACTGCTGTTACACCCCTTGAGTCTCTTCTTTATCTCTCTTTAGTTCATGCAACCTTCTTTTTCCTTCTTGCAGGCACTTTGCCCAAGAAGGATGGGACAGGAGGCCCTAAGTAATCACCTGAGATACTAAGGACTTCATATGCAATGATTTGCAAGCCCTGCTTCCCTGATCAATTCCATCCTGTGCCTTTGCATACGTACCCATTTGTTCCCTGCCTTTTGCTCCCAGCTCCCATAAAGAACTTTTCCCCGTCATCATTAGGGCTGGCGCCTTTTTGCATTCACTGACTAAGGGCTCCCGGTGCTCCGTGTTACTCTGTGCCTTTTAAGATATTCCATGTTACTTCATTCCAGTTGCAAAATAACAATGCCCCGAATACAAATCAATTCCAAGCTCGCTTGGACAGGAGTGGCTGCACAACATGAAAACATATACACACACATAAGTACACCTCATCCTGCTGGACTAGACTGGTAATTCAGAGACACACTAATCAAGCCACACTTACATGCTCCCTGTTGTTTAAATTAGACACATTCACATCACACCAAGGAGGAAAACCAAGCCAACACGTACACAGCAGCTGGCTTGATAATTCTCCTCCACGGCAAGCCATTTCTCCAGTAATTAGAGGGTTTAGATGCTTTAACAAGGCTAACACTAGTTCCACCCACAGGGCAAAGTTCAGTCAGAGAATCTGGAGAACAGTGAACAATAAATGGGCAGTGAATTAGAAGCCAGTCATCTCAGTGGGAGCACCAAGGACACAAGCCAACAGCTTCATTTAATTACACAAAGGCATCTCAATCTGTTTCCCACTACCTCCGTCTTTTAGGGATAGGAAGTGCATCTGCCAATTTTAGTAAGGATTAAGTAAGGCTGCCTGTCCAAAGCTACCTATTGCCACACCTCAATTTATCCACAGTTAAGAAAGGTGACACAGGGCCATCCAGACCCAATTTCTCAGCATTATGATATGAATACCCACTGTTCTTTGAGGATGGAGTGAAGGACCACTCAGATAGTACCCACTTGCAGCACTTGCTGTTCCTGACACCCGAGATTCTAAAACACCATGACCCCAAAGCATACCACAAGCGTTACTGAACCCAGATTGTCTATCATTAGAAAAAATGAGCTTTGTGGATGTTTGTTTAAAACTGAATTCAGGTTTTCCCAACTATTTAATGTTTCCTATTGGGACCCCATGCAATCAGCATCCCTTTCTGACGCTCAGAGCTATTTGGTCTTAGGGGCTTAGGACAGCTACTGCTCAAGAAGCTCAGGGATTCATGTCCCAGTTCACAACAGCTTCCCTGTTCAGATAAGCTATTTGAAGCCTAGCACCTGAGCTCTGCACCCCCCACAAGCCTCTTTTCCCTGGACATTTGGCTCCATATTTATCAGCGTGCTTTGGCCTTCGGAAGCAGCAGAGATCCCGCTCCCTGGGATGCTTGTGATAGCCACAGCCCTCTTAATCACAAGCAAGTTTAAATAGCTGGAATACAGCATGGATGCACGCAGGGCCACCCAGCAGCAGCATGCTACGTGCAAAGCAGTAATCACAGCCCTCCAAGGCACAGTTTATCACCTGCTCTCGTGGGGTCCTCCTACACTCACCTGCACTACAGGAGGCTCTTAGAGATATGAGCCTGGTATCTTCCCTGTCCCTTTGCACACTCCCCTGCTTTGTCTCACCATGACTCCTCTGTGCTTTTATGTTTGCATCATTAAGTGGCCTTTAAAAGTCTATTATGCAGCTCTCGTTAGACAGAGAGAAGGAAGTGCAGGGGGAAAAGAATGAAACAGAATTAGCCAAAGGCTGGCAGAAGAAACAAGCACAAGAGCTTAATTTCAGAGCAGTGACTACGTGTTTACAGCAGGGAGCTGGGAGTTAGCCTTGCAGATCTATGGGATGAGCACGGCTAATTCCGACAGGTCAGGACACAGACGTTCAACTCTCAGTTCTGCCTCTGGGTTTTGCAGGTTGTCCCAGGCAGGTCACTTCATATGCCTGCAACACCACTGTGAAGAAGGGGTAAGGACAATCCCCTCATCTAAAGGCAGGCCATGAGTTTGCGGCTCTGCACAGTGGCTAGTGATGTGGCACCAACCACATTCCAAACCTCTACATTCTCTGCTAGTTCATCTTCCCCAGCCCACGGGCATCAACATTGGGAGGACAACAGTTCGTCTTCCTCCTTCTCCAATGTAAATTCAATGTCTTCCACTGGGAGAAAATGCCCACATTTTAGTCCGGAGCCAACTGCTCAAGGTACCTCTAGTACGAAATGTTCCACTCTGCCATCTGAATACCAAACCTCCAGCAAAACACCAGCTGCTGCTGCTGCTTGCTGCTCAACCAGCTCAATACATTGTGATTCTGGGTCACTGGGAAGCACCTTTACCCCAGGGCTCTCATGGGACCAAGAGGGGTTTCCTGCAGAAACAATATCCCCGTGACAGGCAAGGCAAAGCTGTCCAGAGAAAGCAGCTGTGTTTTAGGAGCAGGGGAGAATTATTCCTATTTAAAGCACTGTTAATTTCCCTCCTCTTCTTTATCTCCGGGAGATAATGACCCTCACACTGTAAGCCAGGCCAATTGCTGACAGGTTCTGATTTTCACTTGAACAAAAGTTCATCCCTTCACCAGGCTGATGTCTTTACCTGATTGGAGCTCTTTATTAAAGCACCAACACCCCACTAATGGAAATAAAATGAACTAGAAACCTGATTGCCACTGCTCCAGGAAAAAGGTAACACGTTTCCTCAAACCCCTGCCATCCATCATGAGACCTAACAGTTCCATAAAGCACACTTCACGCTCAGTCAAGGACTCCAAAGATATAACATGGGGACAGTACTTTACAGGGGGATGCATTAGTCTGTCTAGAATGCACATCCAAACTGGAGACACCACACCAGCACTCCTAAATGACCCCTTCCTGGGTTGTGTGTGTGTTGGAGGTGGGGGAAGGAGTCACAACTTCCCACTGAAAACACCAACTCATCAGTATCACATCTTGGTGGTGTGAAAGGAAAAGGAAAAAGCCCCCTTAATCCAGCTTCAGTCTCCACTCCATAGAAGCACTGCAGCAAAACTCATTAGTCATGGCTGGCAAAACTGAAGGGAATAAGAGGAACCAATGAGTAATGCAACACTGTAAAAACATAACAACCTCAATAATGGGAAAATCAAAACCCTGCACATAAACAAAGCCACCGAAACAAGAGCTCTTGAGTCAAGGTCTACAGTTCCCAAACTCCATCTGTATAACTGCATTTGGAGCATTTCATCTCAAGTGTTGCTATACACACCAGCTTGGAAATGGCAGGTTCCTAGTCCTGACATATGCACAAATGCATAGATACAACCATCATCTCCATCGTCTTGGGAATCCCTTCCAAACATTGCCATTCCAACAAGAAGCAGGTGAGGGGAAGTGGCTCTATCTAGCATATGTGGCAGCTTTAAAAGCTGCATTTATGCAAGCAAATGGAGCGTATCAGCTGCGCTGTATCAACACCAATGCCTGCAAATGGGACTCTCATTTTTGTTGCTGCGACTGGAAACTTGCTCAACATATAGTCAAGGAGAAAACTGCTTTGAGTGGTACGTTCAGAACAGCATTTGCACCTCCCGTAGCATGAACCCACCGTCATCTGCCACATTGCAGGAGCAGAGCCCTGTCCATGCTCTGTACACAGAAAGAACCGAGGAAAAGCTTCCCAGTAGGATGCCCCCAACCAAACCAGCAAGTCCACAGAGAGAACAACTCAAACTGCTGTAATTCACAGCAGGATGAGCCCCGCAAGCCACTGCACAAATCCTATCAATTACCTCAGTTGAGGGCTATAAAGAGCTTCAAGACAAAGCTGATTCAATCATTCAACCCATGACTTCTGACACATTGCTAAAAGCCTTGCATCTGTACCTCAAGAGTTTGCAAAAGAACCTCCACCTTCATCTCAACGCGATGAAAAGCAAGGTTCTGGTAGCCCTGAAGCTTAAAGCTTCAACTCTGCCAAAAACTAAATAGGCAAAATGAATGCCAAAATTGTTTTCTCTTTGTAGCTTTAACCTCCCTGCCACAGGTTTCTTCCCGGTCTTGCCAAGCTTACCATGAACATACACTGCCATATCCACCCGGGGTGGCCAAAGCCATCACTGCTATCAGGGGAGTGACATTCACAGCGCAATAATTAGTGAGCAGAGAGGCTGACCAGATAATTCCTCTGTTCCTCTAAGATTTTGTCTGTATGACAATACTCATGAAATTAAAGCAGGCTATTTGAGGATGTTTGTTTCTCTATGACAGCTCTTTCATAGAACCTAATGGGCTCTAACACGTATTTTAACATGATGCTTTTATTAAGTCTTTTTCCTATTCCTGCATGCCACCTGCAGACATCAACTTGAGCTATTCATTCCAACTTTATAACAACTGGAATAAAACCTGCAGGATTTCCTTCTTGACATGATGATATTCCCAGAGACCTAAGGGCTATAGAGTGAATTCTTATACAATACGATAATTGACTCAGTCTCCAAAGGATAAGCATGTCAAGATACAAAAATCGTTTTTTTTTTTACCAGTGCAATGAAGATGTGATTGAGCATGTCGTATTCTGGGTGCATGAGCAATAGTCTCATAACTCATGATCTAAAATGAATTGTTCTATCATTTGTACAAGTTAGGAGACATTCCAAGTCAGACAAGCTGAAAGTAGAAGTTTAAACATACTCAGCATGGCAGAAAGAATATTACTTTCCCTCCTCCCTATATAAATGTTAAATCACAGTCTCTCACTTCGGGTTAATCAATCTTTCAATGGTGCTCAAGTCCACCAAACACAAACATTTTTTCCTGCAAAATCTGGCAGAAAAGGACTTCACTGAAGCACTGGAAAAGGCTTTGAGAAGTCCCCAGTGAAAAGCACTATATGAGCACACACATAATCTCACTGCTACGTACCAGTTACCACGAACTACTTGTCCATGATTACCTAAGGAGCCATTTACGCGAAAGACGCCATAGGCAATGTAGGTTTCGGTTCCCCCTCCATTCCAACAAAACACTATTCACTTCCATAATTGAACCTTCAGCAACAAAGAACCTCTAACAAATGAAGCAATTTCTGGGGAAACTCAGACCCTAAATCCATGTAGACAACAGCTCTTGGGCAGAGTTCAAATGCATTCCCTGCTTAAATTCTTTATCTCAGGCCACTTAAAACCTCTGAAGAATAGGTGCATTAAAGGTACTTGAGAGAGAACAAGAACGGCTGAGATCACTCCAAAGAGGAGGAGAGGATGCTAATTATAGCACTGTTAAAATGGAATCACTGGGGGAATAACAACAAACAGTCAAGACAGTTAGCTGGTGCAAGAGCTGCTATACTACTTTATCAGGGCCAGGCCATCTACCTGAATGGAGAGTAACACATTACATCAATGTAGTGACAGACAATGAACACTCAATTAACAGTTACGATATTACTAACTTCAGCAAAATGTGCTTTTGCTAATGGCAATCTCTCCCTTGTACTGACACCATCCTAGTTTAGTTGTCTTCAATGCACCAACATCAGACCTTGAAAGAAAGAAACTCGGGTGCCACAGTGTGAAAGGAAATATCCCTTTGATTCTGCAAAGAGCCAAGTCAAAGGGACAGGAGACAAGGCTGCAGGAAATGTCCAAGGCCAGGCTGGACAGGGCTTGGAGCAACCTGATGAAGGTTCAATGTGTCGCTGCATTTTCTTGCCATTGCTCCTCTCCACTCCTACCTTGCTCTGCAGCTTTAAGTTTGGCAAGGAGCTGGGTATTAGGTGAAAGTAACCCTCCTAAGCATACCCTGTGCCCTAATTAACACACCAGCCACCACCTGAATGGTAATTATGCCTCTTAATCTCTCTCCCTGCCTTTGCTGAACATGTCCCAGGGATTTGTAGTTGCAGCATCCTCTGCTTCTGTGCGACTCCACAGCCTGCAAGCTGACCTAAAAGAACTCTGCAAGATGTATCATTCCAATTTAGAAACAGCAAAAGTACCGAGTCCTGGGTAATTTGCTCCTCTCCTTAAATATAAAGCTGTACAAAAATAAAACATGCCTTTTTCTCATCTGAATTTATCTAGCTGGAGCATCCAGGCACAGAACCACGTCCTGTCTTCCTACTTTTGGCTACCAGAGGTCCCTTCATCTGGTTAAGTACTCACAGACAATAATCAAACCACCCCTTAACCTTATCTTAGTTAAAAGGAACAGATTGAGCTTCAGTGTCTCTCTCCAGCATGCTTGAGACCTCACACCATCCCTGTGGCTCTTATCTCTCGCCAGTTTGCCAACATCATTTTAAAGGTACAGATACCACAACTGCACACAATGATCTTCCTACTTGTATTCATTATTTCTTTGCTTAGACAGCCAAAGATAGCATTAGCACTCCTGAGAATCCACAACACAAGACCAGCTAGTTATTGATAAGAAAATGAAATTAAGCTCCAGCCTCTCAGCCTGGCATCACAGCTCTCGGGGGTTCCTCTCTCCAAGTGTGGCTTTACTCCCTACCCTCCTTAATGTGGATTAGTAAGTTATCACACGCCAGCAATGCTGCGTGAGCTGCCTGTACATTTACCCTTTTCCCGCTACAAAACAACCTGGCTGCACTTCCTGCTCTTCCTCAAACCCTCGCATCTGCCACAGTACAGGAACACAAGTTACCGTGGCTCAGGTAATACAGGTTATGCTGCAGACACCTCAAAACCAGAGCCTGGTTCACCACCCCATGAGTGAACTTCCTGCTGTCAGGATCCCAGGCAGAACACGGCATTCATTGCCTAGACACAGCAGCAGGTCCCAAACCGTGCTTTGTGCCATTGCAGTAAAGCCATCTCCTGGGAGCCAAACCAGCTCCATCAACCAAAGCCAGGCAGTGCCAGTGTATCTGCACTCCAGGCTCCTGCCAGAATACATGTACCACACAAGGACTACAGCATTTCACAGCCCTTCCAACAGAACTACCCCTGCTGCCACACAGTGCTGCGGCAGATGCACTCAAGACATAGCTCAGATCCTCCTTCCAGAGCCATCATCCTGCTTCTGACACACACAGGACAAGGAGCCGGAGCCAGCCTCGAGGTGTGCTTTGGGCAGTGCTGCCAGCACGTTGCAGATTCACGCCACATCTGATGCCAGATGGAAATTGCAAACTCATCCAGCATTTGAAGGGATCTGGACCCAGGGCTGTGCATTAAGAAGCTTTCTCTCTCCCTATCCCCAGCCCTACCAGTTGGAAGCTAACACCAACTGGAAGAAGAAATTTGTCACAGCAAATGTGCAAGCACTGACATCTTAAGACAAAAAAGGTGCAGATTTCTCAACTCTTCACTGTGTATTATGGAAATACATTCTTAGGGACTATTAAATCTGGGGATTATGGACTCGATGAACAGCAGCTCAATGGACTAGCTTGCAAATAAGTCTTCAGACAACTCTTAAAATGCAGATTAATTATCTAAGAGACCAGAACATTTATTTTTCCTGCAGACTTTCTAATGATCTGTTGCATAAACAAACATCCAGACAGTTTTGTTTGCATTTGTGTTGGCTGGGATGCTCTTCAATAACTAAATAGTGACTGAGGAGACTTAAATCTTATTTAACACTCAGCAGGAACAGAACAAAAGGCATGTCAGTCTAAATCACTGGAAGATACGTCTCCTTTAAAGACCCTTGAGAAGTCCTACTACGATGATACCAAAAGGCCCTGTTTCCCAAACACAAAACTCCAGATAGACCATGCGGCACTACATTCTTTCCATGCTTATACCATTATGTTTCATTAAAGAAACTACACCATTTAACAATCAGTATCCCCACCAACCCCTTTTTAAAGGAGCGAGGCATTTTGTACTATAGAGATGGTGTTCAGGGCCCTCTCAGACTCAGATTATCACCGCTGCCCAACCAGGAGCTGTATTTGGAAGATCTGTGCTGCATAAGATTGATGTTGGGGCAACCATTACATGATAGCTGCCATTATCATGGGCACAGAGCTCTGCTGCTGCCCTCACCTCCTTCTTCCTGTGTGATAGTTTGAACCCTTAAGGTTAGAGCTAGAAAACCTCATCTTTCTGTTTCAGTTTGCCATTGATACAGGAGTACATCGATAGGGGATCAGTCACAGCGGTCATTTTCTCAGTAAGGGGAATTAAGATGTTCCTTGCAGACTCTGTTTTCAGCTTCCAACTACTCCACTTCCTTACACCTTCTCTGATAGGCTAACATTGCTTCTGGATATCAAAACCAATGCAAAGCAAGTGTGAAACATTATTCCAGCTTCACACCCACTTTCCCTTGGTGTGAACAATAATGCAGACCGCAAGACAGTGATGAATTGGACCTGGAGAGGACCAGATGCTCTGTGAACACTAGCACAGTCTCTGCCCCAAACATTTTTCAGCTTAAAAAGAGATGTGATAGCCTGCTTTCAAAGCTGTCCATGCATACATACTATCTTCTAACACCAGGTGTTACCAGATCACACACAAGGTGGAGCAAAAGTGGGAAACAAGCAAGACCAAACAAGACAACAACAAAAGGGCAAACAGTGCGTGCCGGTACAGTGAAATACATTTTGAGCAAGCTTTTCTGGGGTGAAAAAAAAGCAGGTTTGGCACATCCAACAGTTTGCAGATCAGTGGTTTCAGTGCACTAGCAGTACCATAGTGCACTAGTGTGTTTGCAGCCAGGCTCTGCCCGTGGCTCCGTTTCTTGCCACTTCACCTGAGATGAGCCACACTAAGAGTGACTCTATCAGACAGAAGAATTTGCTGCTTCATCATATTCTATAAAAAGAAAGCATAGGGCCGATGCCCAACATGAATCCCACTGCAGACTCAGACATCAGTGACAATAAGCCTCTCAACCACCTAGAGCGGGGCCAGAGGGGCATTAAAACCCTCACTTCATTCAGAAAAACATCAACATCTGCCATTGAACCAAAAAAATCTCAGTTTGCCCGAATAAAGGTGCAAGAAAACGTGAAGGCAGAAGAAAACGCTGCAGTGATTTTAACAACCCATCCCCTCCTGAGCAGGCCCAGACTATCTTTGCTGCCTGATTCAGATGTCCGTGTAGGAAGGGGAGCAAGGGTGAGGAGCCACTACCGTGTAGAAAGAGCTGACTTTGTGCTGAAGCAGCTGAGGTGCGATCACACAGTTCATCCATCTGCAACGTTAATGATGTAAATGGCTCCAGCTAGAGCCATGGGAAGGACCCACCGTGATGCTCCCAAGGGAGGTGATGCAGGGGAACTGCTGTTAGGATGCACAGAAAGAGCTGTTCCCCACCAGCCATCATCCCCCTCCCGACACACACACACAATATATGATGGTCCCAGAAGGGAAAAAACCCAATTCTTACATATAGCAAAACCTTTCAGGAGCTGAGCACATGGCAGAGTGGGTGGGAAATTGGTATTATTATTACTGTGTGCTCACAGGGTCTAAGACCTCGGATGACTTGTTTGTGCCCAGAATGAATTCCTGCAGACTCATTATAAACCCTTGCAAAGCAGGGTTTATAAGGTCACAGAAGAATTTCCATTAACTGTAGCCGAGCTCGGGATTGCCACTATGATCTATTTCTCTCATTTATGCATACGCAATAAGGCCAAGACGAAGCTCCTTTGCTTTATTTCCACATCATTGTGCTGATGCTGAGCTAACCAAATAAACAAACTGAAAAGCAAGGGGGAAAGGGAGGGAGGGGAACAGAGAGAATAAGGGAAAAGAAATGTGTGCCAGGATCTCTCGCTCATGAAGGATGCAAATAAATTCCACACGCTTTGAAGCCAGGAGATCTCAGCAGAGATGAAAATCCCCTCGTGCTGGATGGCTCACCGGGTGCTCAGTTAAGACACTGCTTGGTCATGTATTACACAGCTGCCTCCATGCAAAGGATGGTCAGAATAGTTCCCCTGCCACCTGACCAAGACCTGGCTCAGGGCTTTGCAATCAAGCAGAAACAGGAACCCGCTGGGCTCTCTCATCTCCTTCCCACCACTGCGAGACCGCAGCAAACAGTAACACTCCCCTTCCAAGACTGCAAGAACTTCCCAAGTCTCTGGGTAAGAGGCACTGAGGATGTGGGTAGGAAATCACTCATGTAGATGAAGAGCTTACATCTCAGCTCCCTTCATTAAGAAGGTATCTATCCCCCTTGGAAAACACAGGGGAAGGTCCCATCAGACGGTCACCAGGACTCAGCAAAGTTCCCCACTATTCATTGCAAAGCCCAGCAGGATGCCAGCACTATCTGGATGCCCACAGCTCCTGCTCCAGCAGCAATGGATCCCTGACCTGACACCTGAGGCTTTGGGAAGAGCTGGCTGTCCCTGCTCTATCACTGCAAACACCGCTCTCCACAGCCCCCCTGGACCACACCGTGCCCGTGCAGGAGAGCAGTGTCTGCACCTCCCATGGCTCCCCTTTGCCCACACAGCCACAAGCCCTCATCAGCTGCACACGGATCACACCCCTGCATGTTCTCCCGTGGAATCCCACAGAAGCACTTTGCCTCCATCATTAGGAAGAGATGCGGCTCAGGTTTTACCTTTCCATTGTGCTTGTAATGCTCAGCTCTGAGTTATACCCTGACTACAGCGGCTGAACCACTGGCATGCTCAAATCCATCAGCCTTGTCTCTTCATTCTTCCAAATGCTTAGCAGCTAAAGCAAACCCTTTCTGCTCTCTAACTCAGCTCTGATCTGTTTCCACCTCCAAATCATTAAAGAGAAAAAATAAGCCTGGCCCCAGTGTGAGGAACCTTCACATAACCACCTATCTACGCCCTGATCAGCACCCCTCCATTACACTTTTATTCTCTGCAGCTTAACTAGGAAAGCTGGCACTGAACTCTGCCCCTTACCCTACAGCTATTTATTTCCCAAAATAGTCTCTTTCAGGGAAGCCTAATGAAAAATCCAAACAAATGAGGTACAGTGGTACATTGCCATCGCCTATTTCATTAGCCTGCCAAGCTGCAAGTAGCAGGAAGGTAGGCAGATAGGAAGGTAGGCTTCCCTACTCATCTTCTCCATATAAGCTATGGTGATTTAACCCCCCAAGGTTAGACAAATCCATTCCAGACCCGTTATCTGTGATAATTAGCCCCCCTCCCAACCAGCATAAAACAGAAGCAAAACTCACCTAACCCAATATCCTAGTTCTCCCTCAGATTTGGTTTCTATCAAGGCACTGCATGGTAAAACTCCTGCTGTATCTGGCACCTCCTTTTGACCCCTTCAGTTCCTCTGGGCTAACTTCCCAGCAAGGAGGAAGAAGAGGAATCATCCCTTCCATGTTAACAGCTGGTTCTATTTCACACTTTATTTACTTCAGGGCTCTCAGATGAACCATCCACAGTCCTACTGATTTACAACACCCAGGTTTTTTTTTTCCTTTGGTCATTATTTGCTCTTTAAACAGTTCAATCACTGCTAATTTACTGCAAATGGTGGGAGGGATTGCCTCAACATCCTGGTACAAGGAAATCACTTTTCTCTCAGCCAGTGTTTCTCTCTGCCATAGCTTCTATATGCTGGGGTTCAGGGAGCCTCAATTCACTACTGCTGCCCTTGGAGGCATTTCAGCATCCTGCAGTTGCCTGGCTGTGCTGGACACCACCTACATAACACCCATTACAGTGCACTGCATCCAAGAGCACGAGGAGACTTCTCCCAGCTCCAGCAAGGTCTCGCACAGAGGCAGAGCGATGAGCAGACATTGAGGCCCTGTGTCTAGCTCACCTTATTTGGGTTAGTCATAGAGAAGCTGGTGGCAAGAGAGCGGTGATAAATCACAGCCGAGCCTCCTTTCTCCTCCCTCTTGCAAGGCACCTGCAGAAACACGGCTGAAAAGTACCCAAGGAGGCCCATGCTCACTTCATTTACATTAGCTCCTATAGACACCAGTTGAGCATTTTAAGGTAAACATTTTTGGGTTTACTGCCTTGATGGCTTTTGAACTGGTTGAACTTTGTGATCTCTGCTCTACCCATCTGCCACTCGCTGTTGACCAACACGGAAATGATCCTGTTCAAGCTGGTCCTCACCACGTTTGGCTGCGCCTTCATTAAAACTAACTGCCACATCCATCCGCAGGAGCACACAGAGTCTTCCACAGGCACCAGAACAGACACAAAAAGCACTGTTATATTAACAGCACTTCCGAGCCACATCCCACAGATCAGGCAAAAAGTTATTATGGGGAGTTCTCAGGGTGTTTCTCCTATTCACACACAGCAGGATGTTCCCTGTATTAAAAGACACTTCAGCCTTAAGTATGCTGTCTTAGCCTCTTGTTCAGAGCAGAGAAACAGTTCTGAGAAGACTTGCGAAACTTCTGTCTCACCTTTTGCCACGGGAAGCATGAAAAATAAATCAAATCTGACCCTAACAAGTCCTGGGCACGAAGATCTTCCCCCTCAAAGTCAGAAAGAATCAATATCCACAACCCAGGCTCATCAGCAAGCCTTTAAAAAGGGCAAGACATCTGTAGATGCTTAGCGCAGGCTGAATACAGAATAAAGCTTAAACAATTGCCACAGAAATCGAAGTTTCTTAGATACTGCTCTGTATCTGTCCATACGGCCCAGCAATGTCCAATTCTAAGCATGCACCTGCTCCTTCATCACTTGCATCACCCCACGTTCCACCTCTCCCCTGCTTTCCCCTCCTTGACACGGAAGCCCACCCTCCCACATAGACAGGCTCTTGCTCCGCATGCACCCCCAGCAAAACCACACAGCTTCTCTTCCAGCCAAGAGGACCAGGCCCATTCCTGCCTCTCCTCTGCCTTATCTCACATGGAAAACCAGCTGCAGCTCCAGAGAAAGAATTACCTAAGCCAACGTGGTCGAAGCAGAGATCCTACATTGCAGTCAGATGCTTTCCCATTAGAACTTATGCAATCAGTCAGCATCTAGCTGAGGGTCTTCCCCAAGTCCAGGGTGTGATGTAAGTTCACTCGCTTTGCAGCGAGCAAAGGAATCAGCGTGAGCACACACACACACTCGCGCGCTGGAGATGGGATTTCCTGACAAAACATAGCTTCCAGAATAGATAGTTTGGAGGCAGCACCTCCTTGCTGCTCCTTTGATGAGCTCTCTGAAGACCAGCTCCCTCGAACCGTTTGCCATTCACCCACAGACTGCTGCATGCTCCTTGGCATCCGAGCGGTTAGGTCTTTGCCAGCCCACATGACTGCATGGCTTGTTCTCCTTGCACAGCTTGCAAAAGAAACCTCCAGCAAGAAACTTGCAGGCAGCATCAGCACCGTCTCCGTGGGTCTCTCACTCACAGGCAGCTGCCCCCTAAACCCCCTTTCAGAGCTAACCTTTCACAGGTGAATCTTCTCAAGGAGATGTTGATGCCTCCATCAGCCTCTTCCCACTCTGGGAAACCCACTGGCTTGCCCACAGCCCTTCCTTTGGGGTTCACCCTGTTCCCATCACCAAGAGCACACACTTCATCTCCCCAGGAGCCAGCTCTTAAGGGGTTAAAAGAAACAGCCATTTAAAGAGCATTCTCATCAGCTGTACTGACACTCTGCAGCCCTCTTCCTGCTCAGCACAGGCTGTCAGCTCCCTCTTCCCCACAACCCAGGTACAGGTGTCTCAGTTTAGGGTGTTAATTCATGCCAGATGTGGCAAAGGCAGCACCTGCAAACCAGAGCCACACAGCAACTTTCCAACTTCTGGCTCTGCAAACCAGGCCCATCCCCGAAATGGAAACCAACGGGGAAAGGTTCAGCCGCTTACCATATATTTCTCTACCCAGATGGTTCCCTTCAAATACACATACTAATATGCATAAACACTACAGCAGACTTGCACCGTGGCACTTTGAATATGCCTTGGCACGGTGGGAGCTTCTCTGCAGATTGCTTCCATCGAGCACACTTCTACCCCTATGCAAAACGCAGATTAAAGCAAGCCACGGCAAAAAGGCACCGAGTACTGTTATAACATTATCTCCTACCTGCGAGCACACACGTCCTAAGGCTCGGGAACTGGGGGCAGGAGCTGCTCTACGGGAGCGCCAGCGACTCCATGGGGATGCTCGCCTGCTCCCCGATGCTGTAGAGCCTCGGCTGTCCCTGGGAAAGCTCTGCTCCCGGCTAACTGCGGCGGTCACATCCAGCCGGGATGTGGCTCCTCGGAGGAAAGGCTTCGGAGAGACAAAGGGACTGGGGCAAGCAGAGGAACCTCCCGCTGCCGCGGCGTGGGACAGTCAGTGCCCACCAGCGCTCCGGCAGGAACGCTGCCCAGGATGCGGTGGCAGAGAAAGCCATCCCTCAGCATCTCCCGCTAGCGGAAGGCCCCCAGGAAAGCAGGGAGCAGCTCTGGCTCCTCCAGAAAGCAGCACCTCATTGCGAAGGCCACACGTGTGAGAGATGAAGCTGCCCCCATGTGGGCTAATTTAACTTCCCGAGGGTCACAACCTTGGGGTCTCACACCTGGGAAGGGAAAAAGCCCGATGGACGATGCGAGCTGAGTAACGCTCACAGCATCTCTTCTCACAGCATCTTCTGTATGCAGAGCTCCCAGAGCTGCAGGCTATGCCAGAGTTTATGCATAAACAACACAGAATAAAGTTGGGCCTAGGAAGAGGCTGCTGCATGGAGTTTCCCCCCCCTGCCCAGAATCAACCCTGCTTGCTCCTTAACGGAGTCTCTGTCAGCATCAAACCTGCACGTCTGCTCATACAAGTACCTCATATATTCTAAGACAAATTATTCAGGAGCACAACTCCAGTGAAACGCATTCCAGAACAATGAACCTTTTCTTTCCAATCCGAAGCCTGAGAAAAACCTCAGTTCAAGAGCATTTCCCCACTGCCTACGAGTGTCGCACGCAGGCTGAGAACACAGCCACACGCAAGTCCGCGGGGAGCATCCATTCCAGCCAGCCCCGCTCCCGCTCCCCCGTACAGATGTCCACCACACACTTCCCCGCACTGGAGATCCCGGGGATCGTTCCTAGGTAATCCATAGGAGTTGCAGCCACACGGAGCCCCCCGTTTCCCCGCACTCCCTGAACTTCAGCTCTCCCGAAAGCTGGAACACGACATTTCGCAACTCTTGCTACGCTAAACACACTGCGGCCACCAACATCCCCCCCCCAAGGGCTGGTAACAAAGTCCTTCACCAAGTGCTGCCGTAACCGGGCTGCTGCCGCCGGCAAGCATGGCGCGGCGGGCGCGTCCGGCTCCGGTTTGCCCCCCGCTCCCGCGCACCGAGCCTTGCCCGGGGCTCCCAGCGCCTCCCGTCTCCGCAACGGCGGGCGAGCGGCGCATCCCGGGCCCGGGCATCCCGCGGTGGTGGGGGTGGTGGTGGGGAGGGGGACACC
>JAOEHX010060057.1:12805-39971 GCA_025448015.1 Bolborhynchus lineola
TCAGAGTAAACATTACTGAGCAGCAACTAAAAACATTGGTGTTATCAGTGCTGTTCCCAGGCTGAAAGTCAAAACCACAGCCCTGCACCAGCTACTAAGAAGGAGAAAAAATGGCTGCTACTGCTGAAACCAGGACATCAAGTCATAAATACAAAAGTTCTTCATATTTTTACAATGTCAGTGAGCCTGTAAGAGGAATGCATTTTTCCCATTTTTCTCAGAGTAATTACTAGAATATTATTGATTTTTATCAATTTTATGCTGTTATACTTCTAAGACATCCTTGGATGACTAGATAAAAAACTTCTTATTACTTACCCATGAGAAAACATCAAGACATTTTAAGAAGCTGAGATCAGATTTTAACCTGCAAGTACAGGGAGGGTAGGTTTTAAAGAAAAAAAATGGGAACTCCTGACCTCATAGAAGCACTACAGAGGAAGGAAATATTTTCTTCATATAAAAATGAGAAGAAATGCCCTTTCTCTGATCGGTGTTTTTCTCTTTCACAGGCTGAAAAATATCTCCTGAATTTACATTCATAATTTTCTGTCCAGGTAACTATATGTCAGAGGAAGTCACATAACTTTCAACATATCTGAACTTACCAGTTTGTGCACAAGGTGACGTTCACATCTCATCTGAAGTTAAATTGGATTATGTTCATGAACAAAAATCACGTGGATACATTTTGGAGACTGTATTGAATGTGTTGATCTTTTATGACCAATGTAGAATGTGAATGAACAACTGCTGTCAAATTTGCTTATGTAGTTGCTGTATAACCATGCTGTTACTTTATAAACTGATATGAAGTACCGATTCCTTTTCTACTATTTAAAACCTCTTTTAAGCAAGTATTGCAGTACATGAATGAGAATGGTAGATGCAGATTAAAGTGTTTTATGGTAACTTGTGTATCCCTTCAGACAAAATTCTCCATTTTGTAATCTTTTTCCTGTATTCCTATAAGCCTTCAATTTTTAGCTGTGTAACAAAAATACCAGAAAGGGTTGGTTACTGACTAGAAAGAAGTGGAAACCCTGTGCAGCACTCAAACCACAACTGTTCACATACATTATTGCACTGCAAAGGGCCTTTGTATTGTGTACAATTACCTTATTGTGTTATACTACATTTTTCCCTTAAAAAAATTGAGCTACAGTATTTTTCTATTATTTTTCTGTAAATAGGATAGTTAAATACAAAATATAAACACTCTATGTATTCTATACTACTTTTTATTTGGGAATTTTAGGAGAAATTGCTATGTTTTTCTCTTAAATAAGGCATATATTCTTGGAACTTTGTCCATAGATATGCTCTTGTTAGCACAATATCATAATCAACGGACTGGCAGAAGATTGTCTACACTCCTTTAGCTCCCATCTCCTGAGGTAATATTTCATTAGTGTTGTACAACTGGGATGCTATGCTGGACTGGAAGGATGCAAGGAGTGTCTGCTTTTGGAAGTGGAGCAGTAGCCAATCCTGTAGCTACTGGACAATTTTAGAAGGAAATACATGGCTGCTGCATAACCTTTGTAGCCTTTGGAAAAGGGACAGCTGGAGTGCCCATCACAGTGTGCATGAAGAAAGGAGACTCCTCCTTATGCATAGGCTAGACTCACGAGGAGAATGGATTTCAATTTTTATCTACTGACAGTATGTTGCTCTGTATTTGTCTAAGATTTGGTCTTTTGTGGAATTTCTTGCAACTTAGCTTAATTTTTTGAAAAACAGTGTGAAAAACAGTCATTGGTCAAGTGAAAAATTTAAAGGGTCAGATCTCTGTACGATGGAATCCAATAAACAAGAGAAAATCAGCAAAAAGAAATACAACAAGAGTGGCATTTTTACCTCTCTGTTGTTCTTCTGATAAATATTAAAAGGAAAATTTTGAACAGAAAAATTCTTCATATATTTTTACTTTCAACTTTTTCCTGAATTTCAAGGTTGAAATAGCTTTCCAGTTCAGAAACAATCAGAAGTTAAAAATATCAGCAGTAGTAAGAAGACCTGAAGATAGAGTGAGATAACTAACTTAAGATTGACTTCTACTGTGATGCCATATCTAAAAGAGAGAATGAGCTCTTTATTTCTTTTGTAGAACTCTTTGGGAGTTACAGACCAAAAAAAAAAGAAAAAAAAAGGCATATAAACCATGTTTAGCTGTAAAAGTAGGTGAATATCCAGTAGAGAGAACCCGGCTCTTTTTTGGCAGCATGTGCCTGATTTTTAAAACCGATGACGAGGTAAAGATGACCTTCCAGGAAGGATTATATCCTTGTATATTATTATATATACAGAAGACTAATAGGTGACTTGATCACTTTCCACAGATAGATATTTATCCGGAGAATAATATTTTGACAGTTATAAAAGTTCTGAAGCTAAGTGAATTTTGACTAAAAACATAGTAATTGAAGTATTTGTCTTTTAAAAAAAGAAGCTAATCATCACATGAATACTTTCCTGAAGTTATTTTGGCTTTTGGTTGGGTTTTGTTTTGTTTTGCTTTGTTCCATTTTGTTTTGCTTTATTTATTTATAGAAACATCTTGTATAGTAGTTTCTATTAGCTTTTTGTTCCAATACACAGCACTTCAGAATCAGGTGTAAAGTTCATATCATGTTCTTTTTTATGCCATGCAAATAAACAGTCAAGATCACTTACAAAATGAGCTAAATATCTTTCTGAAACTTCACTTTAAAAAATGAAAAGATATTTCCTTCGCTATAAACCCTTATAAGCCTCAAGTGACTTAGGGCCTCTTACTTTGTACTATAAGCATATTTACTATATTTTATCACCAGAGCTATCTATCAAATAATGAAATTATTTTTGGGAAAACAGCCGGTTTGACAAAACTCTCACTGAGATATTTGTCAAATCAGGATGAGATTTCTGATCCAGAAAACTCAAGAGAATATGAGACTTCCCTAAGATTTGTGCAGATTGATGCCAACTATATGACAGGTTTTCTCACCTCCCAGATAAATGTCCATATTCTTTTATGTTTGGATCCTTTAATTTGCTTGTAAAATAAATATGTTGGTTTGAGTAATGAACTATATTTAAATTGGACAGATACAACGAGACACTGTTCATAGCTTAACATTTAGGAAATCTCTGCAGCACAGTAGAAAGACTGACTGCAGTCTGAGTCTATAGTTTGGTTGTTTGGGGTTTTTTTAAGAGAATAAAAAATATTTCCATTTCATTCTAAGGCAGAGCAGGGGAGAATAATTTTCAGCTAGGTTCTACTTCCCACTTACAAAATACATATACTGTGGACCTCACAAATAAGCAGAAGCTCTCACAATTTATGATTCAAATCAAACTTTGTGGCACTCCTCCTAACAGAACTTAAAGAGCTTTGTTACCATGTATTCCCTGACATGGCTGTTCTTTTTTCACTATTGCAAACTGCAAAATAAAATCCTAGCCATCTTGTTATTTTACATGTGGGCTTATCATAATCCAAACTTGTGGCTGAAAATATTTAAAATTTGAAGAAATAGCAATAGCTTTTATGAGGATGAGAAACCACCATATAATGCAAGTTCAAAATCCTACACTTGGATGACCAGAGAAATGTTTTTTGGGTGAGCCTTGTAAAAAGTGTAGAGACCAGAAAATGTCAGATGGGGACAGTACAACTGCAGTTCAGCAGAATTTTAGCCATCACTCTTAATTTGCTAAGTCTGATGTTTGGTCTGATATTCCCTATAATGCTATAAGAAAAACAAAGAGAGAGCTCAAGATGCTGCTCTTGTTTCACAACAACCATTTAGAGGAAATTTATTATCCTGGATAATTTAAGTTCCTAATGCTGGGATATGTTAATTCCTTTTCTGTCATCTTACAGTGTTGATGGAACAGCATGAGAAGTCTCAGGTATCTTGACATTTGAGTTACACCTGTGTTGCTGAATCTTGAAATATTAACCCTTGCCACAATGTATACAAAAAATGGATAAACAGATACTTTTTTATTATTATAAAAGTCCACAAAGGACCATTGCCTAACACTGGAAATGGAGGGTTTTCTCCTACCAATATAGGGCTATGCTACTAAGCAGGATGCTGACAGCCAAATACTGATTCTATTTTCTTTCTGTCTTGATTTGTTTTTAAACTATCTTGTATGTTGGATAGTCACTAAGACAGTATTTGCCTCAAGGAGTACAGGTGTATGCAGCACAGCAAAAAATTCATGGGTGTTCTGGACCTGTAAAATTATCTGTCAGAAATAGTAATTACTGATGATGCTACAATCTTGCTGAAGTGCATATGCATGTACCTCTGCCTTCATAGCCTATTGTTCTTGCATGCAGTATTCTAAATGATGGCAAAGACTCATTTCCCTTTCAAAATATCTTCTGTTCTGTATTTCTATTATAGTTGTGTCCAGATCATCCATCCCTAACAGTTTTTAAAAGCCAAGTGAAGTGCACAGCTACTAGGAAATCTAGTGAAAACTCATTTGCAAGGGAATGAGCTGTGTTCTGATACAGTTGCAGTGAAATAGCAGTTCAAATAGAAGATCTGGCTCTAGTGATATTTTTCATAAAATCCAGTTTCAAAATGGACATACATGATGTCTGGAAATATTGCTCATGCATCATAACTATTAGATTAAAATATTTGCACAAAGAAAACAAAGAAGGTGAAGCAACAGCACATTATAGAAAAGGTCCTTGCTTTGATGATTTGAAATTTCTTTTACTATTTAGTTTAAATGCCTTAAAATCCCTTATATCATCTTATACCCATTTTGATTTTGAGACTTATTTTAATGCGACAACACTGTGCAAAATCCTTCAATATAGCAAAGTACAGATAGACTCATTCCTTTGAAAGTATTGAGAATTTTTGTTGCATATACTTTGTCATTGTGAGACAAAGCAGCTTCAAATTTCCTTATGCAAATGTGTGAGAATTCATTCTTACCGCTGACTGAAGAAATGATGTCTTTCATTAATAGAACGTAGTAAATTCTGCTAAGGAACACATCAGTGATGCAGCTAAGACTTTCATCCTTTGAAGTTGTAATCGTGTGTAAAATTATTCATTTAATCTCTTAGTATTTGTTTTTCTTTAGCTTAATAAATATTGGAAAAGAAAGCTGTTAGTCTTTTTAAAAGGACAGAAATAAATATTTTCATATCATGGTGTAACAAGTACAACTTGTTATTGTTCAGTCCAATAGATGAAAACCTGTCGCCATTAATACATTTATAAGAAAATAAGAATTATATAGAATGATTCTGCATATGACATGTAAAACACCTGCTACTCAGAGTCTGGATGGGAAATAGGTCTTTTATTTTATGTGCAGTATAATTTTAAGGAACTTCCTCAATTCAAGGTGAAAAATTCCTATAATTTCTAGAGGAATTTCACCTATTTAAGAACTTAATATTGCCTATTTAAGAAGTTACAGTTTACTGAAAGGCTCTTCTGAATATGGTTTGTGTTAAGGCAGACAGCACAATGCACCGCCCTGGAAATGAAAGAATACAGAAATTCATAAGTATGAAAGTCCAAAGAAACTGAAATTATTTCTTCTGCCTGACTTCAGTTTTGTGTCACTATCTTTACTTTCTTCCTTGTGAATCATTCATGCCCTTAAATTCAACAGTGGAAAAAAAGAGGTAATTTGGTAGTTATGCAGGATCGTTAAGAATCCCCTTCCTCTAGAAAATTTATGATGTATAGTAATGGTAATCTTCTGTGGCCCTAACAGGCAAAGTGAGGCTACATATCTATAACTCTTCTGCAAGGTACCACATTGGGCCTGTAAAGCCAAATCTACCTAAATGTAATAAAGCATTTCTAGTTACAGTTTAATTTTTGAAAGCAGAAGCTTGGAAGGGGCTTCCAAGACAAAGATAAAAAGGTAGCTGATCATAAATCCAGGAGAGCCTGCAGGAAGCCCTATGTATGCCTCTTCCTAGATTCCTAGATCAGCTTTTGAACAGATAAGTTCAAAAATCGAACAATTGCTTGAAAAGCAAGTGCAGTCTACCTGGCAGTTGCAGCAAATCTCTCAGAAGTACAGATCCTCACATTCCTACCTGCAACTAAAATACTTGCACCACTGTGACTGCTATTTAATTGTGAAGCAAATTGTATCCATAACAAAGTAGAATACTTGTAGGTAATCTGGCTGTGTAGGAAAACGGAAATCAAATGTAATGATGTTGTAGACTAGTCATTTTTTCTGATTTCTGTAGCTGGGCATTTCATTCAGAATGGACTTAGAACTTGTGGAAGGTGGATTTTTGTAACAGCTTTATGGGGAAGACTATGTTGGCAAAACCTGAAGGTTTCCATTTACTTTAAAAAAGCTATTAGCATAAGAAACTTCCAGTGATACCGTTTCTCCAGCCATCTCCTTGGTTTCAGTCTTCCTGAGATCACAATAAAACATCTCTTGTAGAACCTGGACTCTTAGAATTCCTCCAGCATTTTTGCTTTTTGGTTTTCAGCCCAGAAATTGCATGGAAATATGAGCAATGAATGGAACCAGGGGTGGGATGAAATTTCAGACTAAGGTATCTAAATTTAGATGGCTAGCTGCGGACAAAGTGCTCAGGATTTTCTTATAGTCATTGAAGACTTGCGTCTTTATTCAAGTAGTGACAAATAGGATAATGGTTTATTGCACTACCATTGCAATAAAATGGAGGCACTGCCATTTGTGAAGCCCTAAGATATATGAGTTGTCTGGATGGGGCTGACAGATAAGACAGCAATCAAAGTGCACCAATCCCTCTGTGGACTTGGTGCTGAAGGCCAGGTAACACAGCTCAGGGAAACTTAAGATGCACTATGGCTTGTCTATGGAAATCTAAATGGAGCCAACACCAGTTGATACAATCAAAAGCCTCTGTAAAGTCATTCTGGAAACCTTTATGTACACCTACATTTCATTAAGTTGGGCACATCTGACTGTATTCCACCCACAAGTACACACAGATTCTTTAGAATAGATTAATACAAATAATACAAATCACAAATACATGAGTTAGCTGCCTGATTTTCCTACAAAAAAAACCTGAACCAAATTCTGTGGTTTGATTCTTTTGATAAGTGGTTTTAGGGTAGGATTTGATTTGCCCTAATTTTAAGTGTCTATGTATTAGCAGAGGGGATAAGCTCCATTATAGTTAAAGAAGAGCTAGGACTTCAGTATAGGAATAGTTTAACTTGGTGTCACATTCTGATGTCTGATATATGGGACCAGCTTAGGTATCTGAGATGTTCAAAGAGCCTGGCAAAGGAAACCTGTATCCTTCAAGAGACCCGTGTCCTCTAAGAATGGCAGGTGAGTCTGGGGGGAATGCCCTAAGCAATTTAAGGCTGCACTAAATGCTTATCTGTGGGCAACTGAATCATCCTTCTAATAGATCCAGTAAGAGATTCAGTTTGCTCTGGGATGGATTTGTTTTAGACAGACACATACTTTTGGTACAATGAAGATTTACAACTGTTGTCTGATTTTCCTGTTAAAAGCAGGATTGTGTGTGTTGAATACCAATGTTGAACATCATCTCCCTTTGAATTTTTGACTTTTGATTTCGATTTTGTTTGGTGACATTACAATTCTAACAGAATGAACTAGAAAATCATGAAGGTTAAAGCTGTTCACAAGCTCTGCGTGTGCTTTAAAAATAATAATCAGACTTCAGCTTTGACATGCCATAGCTGCACAATATTCACACCTTTGTGAGTGCTGTTCAGTTTTGCTCTGAGCTGATCATTAGCCATGTTTGCCTATGCTCTTATTGGCATTATATCAACCGCAGCTGGGGGTCCCACTTTGTTTCTAGGGGCATACAGTGCCATTCTCTGACCTAGAGTGTTTTAAGTCTAAATACGGAAGGCAGACAAAAGAGGCTAGTGATGAACTCTTGTGGTTTACTTCCAGCTGGCAACTGGGCACCCTGCAACTGCATAGTCACTCCTTTCCCCAGAGGATGAGGTTGAGAATCAGAAAGGTAAAAGTGAGAAAACTTGTGGGTTAGATAAATGCAACTTAATGAGTAAAGCAAAAGTGGTGCATGCAAGCAAAGCAAAACAAGGAATTCATTCACTACTTCCCATCAGTGGTCAATGTTCAGCCGTCTCCAGGAAAGCTGGGCTCCATCATGCATGACAATTACTTGGGAAGACAAACATCACCACTGCAAATGTCCCTCCCTGCTTCCTTCTTCTTTACATTCTGGGCATGACATCATACCAGGTGGAATAACCCCTTGGTCTGTTTGGGTCAGCTGTCCTGGCTGCCCCTCCCAGCTTCTTGTCCACCCTCAGCATGCTTGCTGGCTGGGTTGTATGAGAAGCAGAAAAAGCCTTGACTCTGTGAGCACTGCTCAGCAGCAGCTAAAACATCCCTGTATTATCAAACACCTTTCTGCACAAATCCAAAACATAGCTCAATACCAGCATGAAGAAAATTGTCCCTAAGCCAGCCAAAATCAGCACAGAGGAGCATATGAAAAGTAACTCTCCTCTTCCACGGCACAGCTGGGAAAGTCTGTTTCATCTGGATTCTGCTTCAAGAGACAGATTCTTGACAAGAACAAATGATCCTCACTCTGTTTGTGGTGCATTCCAAATCCTCCTGAAATGTAGTTCTGTTTGCTAGTAGTCTTACAATTTCTTAGGATGCACCAGATGGGTGATGTCCAATCCTATTGGAGAAACAAGTAAAAAAAAATGCTAATTCTAATAGAAAATTTGATCTCGTGCATTAAAGAAGGTGGTGTAAACTTTGATGTTTTCTTTACTCTTAGAGATCAGAAGATAATTTTGTTTATTCAGCTGTTATGGGAAATCTACTCAGATAAAAAAAAAAATGGTGCATACTCTGAAATGATAAAAAAAAAGATGCATATAGAGCCATTCTGAAATATTCATGGAAAGCATTCCATTAACTTTCTTGGAAGTATGGCAAATGAAAATTCATTTTAAGTTTTTATGACCTAAAATTTTATTATTTTACTCTTATTTTTCCTGAAAATGGTAAATAAATAAAGTGAACTAAATGGAAAGAGTGACAAACAACAAGGTAAAAATATTTTCAATATATAATTATCAAATATTTCCCAAGTATTTGTATTAGATTATGGAATAGGTAAGAGAGAAAACACAGGCAAAAATATCTGTTTCATGCAGTCAGCACTCTATAAAGCGCACCTTTATGTCTGATGTGTGGTGTAAGACAAGCTGTCTTGCTCCCAGCATATTAAATTTTTTGAATATTCAACAGTATTATGTATCTTTCTAATCTTGCTGCATTTTAAGTTGTGTCAGTGTTTCTGTCGTAGACTCTATTTTCCAGGGGTTTGCAACACAGATGTAAAAATTTATTCCATGCTAAGAATGCATTTTATTATTTCATAAAGATAGGTATTTTATGCATGTAAAGGTTGTTATATGATTTATGCTATATGTAAAATATATATCTCAAATAAAATATAAATTAAATATTAAAAAATTATTCTTAAGTGTAGATTTTTTAAAGTTCTTTCAACATATCTGGATATTTAAAACAGTTTCAAAATCTTTAATTTTTAACAGAATTTGGCCTGCAATTTCTGCATTGTAAACTAGATGTTAAAAGTAACCTACCTTGGACTACTCTAAGACTAGGTGTGTGCAGTTGTCATGGTGTTTGAAGACAGGAAATTCTATTGCAGGGCAATGGAGTGTAAATAGTACCATGTTCTTTCTTTTACTCCCACTGCAAGTCACAAGGGTGTACCTGGTGTACTCAGGTCTCCAGTATTTGGCCAAGAATTTTTCATGCCAAAAAAAGAAACATGTTAGAACGACCATCTGGATTTTGTATTCTCTGCACACCCAGAATAAGCATTATATCTCTGTTTTGAGTGTGCAAAGGATGTAAGTTTTATCCTAAAACCAGAAATTAAATTCGTCTAGGAAGTGCTGTATTTTGTCATGAATAGTGAGTATCACAAAAGTCAGGAAGAATTTGGCATATGGAAGTGATTTTTTGGAAAAAAAGGCAGATGAGCTAACTATCAGGAAAGAACAGAGGAACTGATTTAAGATTGCTTGCTATCATAAGTTAGCAGGAGAATCAAAAGAGGTTTGAACAGCTGAGAATAACACAACCACAGAATGGTTAAGGTTGGAAAGGACCTTAAGATCATTTAGTTCCAACCCCCATAAAATGGGAAGGGAGACCTCCCACTAAAAAATATCACCCAAGGCTATGTCCAACCTGGCCTTGAACACCGCCAATGATGGAGCATTCACAACTTCCCTGGGCAACCCATTCCAGTGCCTCGCCAACCCTTACAGTAAAGAATTTCTTCCTCATATTCAGTCTAACTTCCCCTGTTTAAATTTAAACCCATTACTCCTTGTCCTATCACAACAGTCCCGAATGAAGAGTCCCTCGACAGTATCCTTATAGGCCCCCTGCAGATATTGGAAGGCTGCTATGAGTTCTCCATGCAGCCTTCTCTTCTCCAGGCTGAACAGCACCAACTTTCTCATCCTGTCTTCATACAGGAGGTTCTCCAGTCCCATGATCATCCTCGTGGCCCTCCTCTGGACTTGTGCCAACACTTCTATGTCCTTTTTATGTTAAGGACAGAAGAATTGCACCCAATACTCCAAGTGAGGTCTCAGGAGAGCAGAGTAGAGGGGCAGGATCACCTCCTTCGACCTGCTGGTCATACTCCTTTTGATGCAGCCCAGGATACAGTTGGCTTTCTGGGCTGCAAGCGCACACTGCTGGCTCATGTTCGTTTTTCCATCAACCAACACCCCCAAGTCCTTCTCCGCAGGGCTGCTCTCAATCTCTTTTCTGCCCAGCCTGTACAGGATGCAAGTCTAGCACTTGTTTTGTTTGCGCTTATAATTAAGAGTTTTCAGTTCAAAGTAACAGAGTAATAGGCTAATAGCAGAAATGAATCCATTACTTCATGGCCAACAAATAAGTTTTAAAAAAGTAAAACAAAGAAAAATGTTTGGTTAATGAGAACTGATTAAATCCTAGTATCAAATTATCTGGCAACAAAATTGCTACCAAAGTAAATAACTGTGTTTCATTGAATTAACTAAATATCGCAGCATCAGAGCCAGCCCAGAGAAAACTGCAATGAGTATTTATAAATGCTGTAATTAACTCAAAACTAAAACACATTGAGAAAGATGGAGCAGAATAGATATTATTTAATGTTTTGGAGCTGAAATATTGTCATCTTTCCCCAGTCACATCCATAGAGAATTTCACAGAAAGAGTGGTTGACTGACACACAGATCCTTCCTCAGACAGCAGGGGAGATGGTGAGTTCTTGGGGTCTTCTGACATCCAGTCTTGTACCACTCCTTTTTTTTTTTTTCACTCTACTCTGTAGACTTTTAGTCCAATGAAAATACTTTTACATGTTGACTTTGGCAGTAATAAAAGCCCATGAAACAAAAGAAATGTTCTGTTCTCTTACAAGATATTTTGTTCTCCTTTGTTTGGAGATGCTGCCAATTTTAACCAAAAAAGCCCTTTGATGAATATCACCCCAGATGGATTGCTTTCCCTTCTGTCTTAATTTAAACTTGTACTTTTCCTGTAATGAAAAATCTTAAGTTCCTTCTTCTTCCAACAATGTTCTATGTTTGTTTTAGATTTAGTAAGTTATTATCAAGAATCCCCTGAAAATGACATCCTGTGATTTGACACCAGCTAGTTAAGACTTTATGCATTCCTGTACCTTTATCAAAATGTCAGTCAAATTTGGACAAAATCAAACTGGTCATGCTATTGTCAACTTGTTAGTTCTGTCTTCTGTTCCCTACACCAGAGCTTCCTGTGAAATCTAGCAATCCTGAGGATGGGTGCTTGCTTCCACTGCGCTGAAACCAAAACAAACTGGCAGGACCTCATCTGCCCTGGTGGATCAGAATTAGAGAGTAGGGACTTGCCATCCATCAAAAGTGCTGGGTATATGTTAAACAGTTCAGAGATTTAAAGCATATAAATCTTCAAAGACTTAGTGCTGAAAAGAAACCCATATATATTTGAGAGCTACAAAACAGCACTAAAAATGTGAGAAAACAGAGAAATCTGCTACTTTCTTACTGTAGATCAAGCAGGTCTTGAATAAGGTTGTATATAGCAGACACCTGAGGAAAGACAGTTTCTAAATCGTGTACGCTCTCAGCACAGGTGAGATACACATACAGCTGGTTTTGGAGGCAAGTATGGGCTAGCAAGTGACCAACACACTGAACCACCTTCACACAGAAGAATTATTACAAATAAGTTCAGCTAGATGCTTGAAAGATACACAGTCATAGTAGTCCCTGTATGACCAAGTCCACACATCTTGTTTTCTACGGCTATTAGTCTATGCAAAGAAGTGGCTCAGCTCAGAGAACTGTCAAGACTTTTTTCCTGTGGTGCAGATCGCCCCAGTTCTTTTTGTGGTGACTGAAAATTACAATGCCTCCCTGTTTTTCCCAGTCTTCCTAATTACACTGATGAAGAGGCCTCTTTATAGAGCAAAGATATTATTTGTTTAAATGACTTGAGTTCGGAAGATTCTAGGAATTATGTTTTGTATACAGGACAAGGTTTTTGTTTGTTTTTTTTTTCTTTTCTTTTTATAAAGAAGAAACATGATATAAAATCTTTTATAACCAATGTGAGCAGAACACAGAGTACCACACTCCGAATTATCACAATGGTTTCAAAAAGAATGCAAAACAAGAACCTAAGATAAATGGGAATGTCTTTGTTGCATAATTTCATTTCTTGATGCTGAGTCAATCACTGTTGTCTTGTACAGGGACAGACTGGATATGTCTTTTTTTTTAATTTTACTTTTGAAGCAATGTCATCCACAGACCAGAGTCACACAGTGCTCGATGCTTTAAAAACTGTAGAATTGGTTCAACATTCACAGCATTCTTCCTTGTGCATAAATAAGCTAGATTAAGGTCTCATTTTAAATCTTTAACAATGAAAAACGATGTGAGAACTTAAGCAGGCTTCTTCAGCAACTCGATTTTTCTAATCCTTGTCTTTGTTACACGCTGGAGACATTCTATGAGGCAACCAGTTACTACTTGTGGAAATGAGAATGAGTTAGCAGAGAGCTAGAAAACCCTTCATAAATTCTAAGGAAAGAGTTTCTTGAGCTTGGTGGCATTTGAATGACGTTGGCTTTCCAGTCTAACTGGAACATCTTCACTCGGAAGAATTATTACGGGTAAGTTGAGACAGAGGCATTAAAGTTTTACAGACATGGTAGTGCTAGAATGATCAGTCCACTTATCTTGTTGCTTCCTGTGGTCATTGCATTAGCCTACACAAAGAACTGGTTTAGTTCAGGAGATTCTTGAGAGCTTTTAATGTCACTGTGAGGAGGAAGGTTGTATTAAATCACGCAAAGCAGATTCTAGATGGATTGCTCTCGCTCCTGGGCTCTCCAGACTAGATGTGCCTGAAATGTGCCTTGTCATAAACTGAAATGCAGATGAAACTGCTTTAGATTTTTTTAATCTTTGAGATTTGTGCATGTGATCCTGTTTGAGGGGATTTAATAAAATCACTCAAAGTCTGAGTCTCTATTTTCTGAAATACTTCTCTATGCAGTCATTCTTTTAACTGTTATTGGATTTGAGTAAGGAGAGCTCACATGGGTTTAGATGATAATAGAATGACAACCAATCACTATTTTGGGGCTTATCTCATGCTTTAAAGTGGACACAACCAGGAAATTCGATCATTCAATTATAAACACCTGTTTCATGTTTACATACATTTTCCTTTTAGGGAAGGTGGAATCATCCTTTCTGTGCCTATTCTCTCCTAAGAGAGGCAGTGACATCCTTTTTCCTTCTGGGCATGGGTAAAATGCTTCCAAAAGGGCTAAAAGATTAAAATATCATTTCTATATGAATGACATTAGGTCACTGAGAGACAAAAGCTTCTGACAAGGGATTACTTTTCATTAAAAAGATCTTAATGTAGGAGAGTTTTGATCCCAGACAGTCTATTTTATGTAATATTCTCCTTTTCCGGACTAGCTGATGACCTCTCTGACCGCAAAGCTGTCCTCAGGGCTGGGGGGCTTTGGTCAGGTTTGCTTTCCTCTGCAAATTTCCAAATGCTTCCTACAATCAGCATTAGCTCATGAAATCTTTAGAGCATTTTTATTGCTGTAACTGATTATTCTGTAGCCTCAGACATTTTTACTTTTCTGCTATAGTCTTGCTAGGAGCACCTCGTTTTAATCATTAAGAAAAATAGGCAGTGAATCTGCTACTGCTGTTACCTGTTGCACCTACTTGAAGCCTTAAGGTTGAGAGAGAAGTATTCGCACATTAAACTAGGCATCTTTTGTTTTCATGTATTCTGAAAATTCAGAAATCAGCTCCAATGTGCATACATTCATATCAGCTTGAATCAGATGGCAGAATTTTGCCCGAGGATGTAGGGTATCCAGTTGCTTTCACGATGAACCTAACTCATGTGTATCTGAGGACTAGATATGATCTGAACATTGACTTTCTAGTAGGACAGTGACAGGCTGAAATCTGTCATCTGCTGATGAAACAGCCTATGACTTGCTATACAAAGCTTTCCACTTTAGCCTCTGTTCATGTGCATGGAGGTTCTGAGGTCCTTTCTATTACCATCAGCCTGGAATTTTATAGCATTGGCCCACAAAGCAAATGAGATGACTGCAGTTCTTATCACCACTAAAATTAAATGCAAAAGCCCACCGTGGAGCCATTGAAGTACTTGCTAAGCTCTATCATCTGCAGGACTCATTGCAGGCAACCTCTTTGTCTGAAAGTTGTTTATTTAGATCACATATAGAATATTTGTCTTCAGACCAGTCTGTAAAAGCCCTTTACAGACTGTTAGTACCATATCACAGTAAAGTTAAATTGTATTTTTGTGGGCCCAAATTATCATTCTGCCTGTTTGACTTTTTTTGTCCATACTTACTCACTTGATTTCTAATTTATAAAGTTCATCTGCCCTTGATGAGTAAACCAGATTCTAACATTAACTGAGGAGGTCCAAATGTGTTTGCTATTTAGGTTCCAACACCTGTTATAGCCTTTATGGGAAATGTAATGCTGTTTTGTTAAACCTTATCTTCTAATTTTAACAGCCATCTTTTTCGGTCTCAACAGAAAGATAAGACTCTCAGAGCATTTAAATCAGTGTTTTACTGATCGTGAAAGACACTATCTACAAAATGATCAGTAATTAGCCCACATATCTCACTCCATGCAAGACAAGCTAACTGTACACGATAAATGTGAATATGTTAACTGTTTCAAGCTTTGAACTGGATCTGCTGGGGTCTGGTGATCTTGGTAACAGTACTTCTGGCTCAGAATTCAGGACCCTTATGCTATATACTTAGTATTGTCTAAAATAAGTGGGTCACCACTAAGGTGTGTTCACTGATACAGACTAACTAACTTTCAACTTCATCATAATTATTAAAATGCACCAGAAGTTGGATGAGTAGCAGTGCCACTTCATTTAGTTTGATGTTGAGAAATAGAAGAGCAAAGATTGACACTTAGATCAACTCAGAAGAGAGCAAAGGAGGGAGGGACCGGTTCATCTTTATTACAGACACTTCTTAGAGAATTTTCTCCTGTCTTTTACTGTTCCTGCTATAATCTTCCCACCTCCTGCCCAGTAGGGAAGCTGGATGCAGCATGGCTGATGTCGGTGTGAGAGAAATTATCTTTACCAGTCCTGCTTTCCTGACTCCTCTGGGTATTCCCATGATTGCGTTGCTGTAAGAAAAGTATCTCAAAGCTCCTTTAATTCTTAAGTGAGGACCGTGAGTACTGCAATAACTATTTTCTTTACACTTTCAGAGAGAGAAGCTTACAAGAAACAAAAATTCATAAAACACCCCGTGTGGAAAGTAATGTTTCAGAAATTTTTAATGCTTTCTACGTAGGTGAATCACCATGCATTGCCTGTGGCAATTCTAAAAAATTTACTTGGAAAGGTTTGAAGAAGGTGGTGATAGCTCTTCTAAATGTTCTGCAACCACCACATATCATGTCTTTCATTTTGCTCCTACCATATATCTGGATTCAGGTGTATGCCCAGATATGCTGCCATCTCTTACCTTGTACCTCAGCCTACAGACCCTGTTCCACCTACACAAATGCGAATGAATGTGGCTTTGATAGGAATCACCATGTCATAGACAAGAGCTGATGGAAAAGAGAAAATATATATATACACATTCCACAAAATTTTCAAATTTTCATTTCTACACTCTTCCCTAAAGGAAAAGTTTCCATTTGAAATTCATAATAAAAACTGAATTTTTGGAAGAGTGAATGTATTTCAGCTATAATGTGCATTTCTTAGAATATCTGTGAATCAAGCTAGCTCAGTGATGTATTCTTAGGACATAGTGCATTACTTCATAAAGCTATTTACTTCTTTAGAAATACTAACTGCAGTATTTCCTGGATATTGATTATGGATCAAGCAATCATCAAAACAATTGGATTTAAATGGTGAAACAGGGACCAAGCTATAGACTCACATTTCTTTCATTTTCTACAATGGCTGGTTTTAGTTGTTTCATATTTTTGGAAATTATAAACGTACATAATAGACATTAAGTGAGTAAAAAATCCTGGAAGTCTTATGGTGTGTTAGTCTGAGATTTTATCACACCTAGGGTTTAGCAGTCGCTTTTTTTGAAAGACCAGATAAAGTCTCCACCAGAATGTAAGAATGCAAGCCACAGCCTAGTGTCTGTAGACTGATATTTCTCAGCTGGAAACATAAGGAAGGAATGGATATCTGAGTGCCAGAAACCGAAGCATAGCACATGACAAAGAGCATGGAGCAATAACACAAGCCAGTGCAGTAAAGAAGAAAAGAAGGATTATGCTGACCATAAGCAGATGGTCTACACTTGCCTCTTTTATCAGATTCATAAATCTGGGTCCAAAACGCCACGGCTTGTGTCTGTGGCACTGCAGGGAGCTGACAGTCATCTGGGAGGCACGCTGGGAGGCCACTGCTACCATGTAAACAGCATCATACATCAGAGCTGCTTCAGTCTGCATGAAAAAACAGAAAGGCTTTCTTTAATGTACATCTTGACACCCTGCTTTTCTCTACTGAGAACAGTTTCCTGTGCTGCTGTTATGGAAAATGCCACTACTGGGCTCTCCACGAAAACCTAAGGTACAACAAAAACTTCTTTTTGTTTTGGAAGCTTACATTAGTTTCAGAGTATTTTCAGGTGAGTGTTGGGAAGTAAGCTACATTTTGCCAAAGACTCTCAGCACCTTCAAGTGTGTAATTCCATGAATTATGGTGAAAGCACCATGGTGAAAGCACCAGTCAGGTTCTGAAGCCAGTCTTCCCAGCTTGTGGATTGGCAGGGCATGGGGGCATGTACGAGGGCTGCCCGTGTGGGGTCCATGCTAGCATCCCCATCCTCATCTTCTCACAGAACTTGTGGGATTTTCTTACCTACAGGGTAGGCAGGCTCTGCTTTTCAGGGAAATCAGTCCCACTGAACACTTGGTAGGTATCCTACCAGGCAGTTGCCCACTCTAAGTGTCTACTACCCTCAGGGATACTGGCTTTTGGCACAAACATATGAAATGGCCCCACCGAGATCTTGCTAGGACTGTTCTTTTGCCACACCTCCCATGCTGTCTTAAAGAGAGGTGAACTGTCTCTTTCAGGTGTCTTTTTTTGGTGACTAAGTTGGACTTAGTCATCTAACTTGTAGTTGTTTAAGGACAGATGAATTCAGCTGTTAGATACTTAAACAGTACTAAAATCACTGGATGCTGTTTGTGCATCTCTGGGTTTTTTTGAGAACGGGTTTAAAAGCATGCCTTGATCTGAGACTGCATGCCCTGTCACCCTTTATCACTGAGAAGTTTTAGAAAAATCTCACCTTTGCCTGCACTGTGTTTCAGTGCTCTTGTGTGAGGTGGAAATAATCATGTTCTGCTAAATTCACAGGGATGCTCTGAAGATGAAGTGCTTACCTTTCTTGTAAAGCTACTAAATAATTAAACAGGGGCCTTAAAAAAACAAAAGTACTCAGCAGATGAGAAACAGGACTCATTTATATGAACTGCAAAGCTAAGCCATTTTTTATTCCTTTCCCATGTAATTCCTTTGAGAAATCAATATATTTCATTCTTTGTCTGTTTCATTTACCTAAGCAAATTACAATAGCATCAGTCTTATCAGCATTGGAGGTTTTTGCTGGCAATCAAATGTGATCTGAATTTTTCAACTAATCTTAATATATGGCAGATGAGGAATTGCTGTTGACATACTCATCAGGGTTTGCCCAAAACAGCGCTCCCACAATCAGAGTAAATTGAAAACATTATAAATGGTGAGTGAAGAAGGAGAAGACAATAACAGCTCTCATTGTCAAGTGTCTTAAAACAGGTAGTTGATCCAAATGGACCCAGAGACTAAAGGCCTGATCCAAAAACAATGGAAAGATTCCCATCAATGAAAATGGGCATCAGATTTTACATTAGACTGGAGACATGTTCTTTCAGATTCAGCTGTTTGAGTCTCATGCTCATGTAGCTTGTTACTCATTCATCCTTTCATCCAGAAGATAGGAGGTTATATTGCCTCTCTCAGCCTTTTATTTCTCCACTCACCATTCTGTTTTAGGGCTTGGGGCTACATGGAGAAAGCAAAGGTCATCCCACCTCATTTTCTGAAGCAAACTGCCTTACACTGATGCCTTACTTTTGCATAAGAAGAAAGGGTCTAAGATTTAGTCCTGGAACTTGTTTTTCTGATTTTTGTGTTCTATTTAAATCATTGCAAAGAAACCAAAAGATCTCATTGAAACAACTATGCCTTCATATGCAATTGGGGCAAGTGGGACATGAGCTCAATACTGTCTTGGTCATGCCTCGCTGACTTCCCACAAGCTGAAATCAGGGCAAACAATACAGCATGAAACAGAAGGGAGAAATCCTGAGTTGACAACAGGGCATGTAATCCTGATCTCCTTATACTACACAGCTTGTCATAACCTCATTGCCTAATGAAATATAGCAGTATTGCAGTTCTCCATCAAACTGAATAAACAGAACTTGCTATGAATATTTAAATGATCACAGCCAACTAGGAAGATGCTTTCCCTGGTACTCATGCTGTTTCAGGGCATCAAGAGCAATAAAAGATTATACAGATTAATAGGAGAGGATAAGAGTCAGATACAAATGAGAGCTTAAGAGTCCAGTAAGAACTTTGTTTTTCTTAGTTTGACAGTTGGGTGAATGCAGGTGAATAACTATGTGTGAATAGGTACCCTTGCAGGTCTTGTGCATTCACATCAGAAGTTTCCAGGGACAGCCTTCTTCCCTGCTTTGCGTATGAGTGAGCACAATGGCACTGCCCAAACAAGCAACACTTTTCTGAAATGCTAGAGATAACACAGGTAATGCATTTCTCTTCAGGATGCTAGAATGTTTCAAAATTTTCCCATCAATCATCTGCAATAAAGTCAATTTCATAACACTTCAAACTGCACTCAGTACATAAGATACATTATCTTATATTGCAAAAAGATGGCAACCCTTCACCCTGCAAAACTGAATGGAGTCACGCTGTCCAAGTAATTGTTCCTATTCTTTCCTTTAATTCTTGGGGTAGTGGTAGGGAGGAAATCCTAATTTCCTGGCTTGGTGATAGCTTTCATTTATCTGTGAATTATACCTTAAAAGCCAGAGTTGCTGTAGATGATGGAAATTATGAGAAAGGGCACTTTTCCAATTTAAAAATGCTATTACCTGTCCACATGTACAATACCTTTCCCTCCAGGTTATAAATTGTACACCTGCTATGAACATTTTTATCTTCTTCACTCCATGTTGGACATTATTAGAAAAATGAGGCAGCAGTATATACATTTGACAACAATAAGATGAATGATGTTAGCTGGAAGGAGCTGTGATGGAGTATTGCCACTCATCTCTAGAATATTCTGGGAGTGTTTGTCACACAGATGAGTATAACATCGGTTCATGAAGCCAATGCCCTTCTGCGTAGAAGCAAGTAAATGGAAGTCTGGTTTGGGGATGCTACTTCATCATTTGCATTGTAAAATAAAGCAGTAATGGGATTGGTTCACATATGATAGAACAGCATTAAGAAATGTGTGGCAAATGCCCTCCTGCATCATTGTGACTATTCACTTACTGTCATCATGCCATCGAGGAGGCCAGTCTCTGGTTTTGGTGGTGCCTGCAGACGCTCCATTGACCATTTCTCAATGACTGATGAAACGTGGGGGTTCTCGATGTTGAGCAGGCGAAACCCTGTCATATTTACTCCACTGTATCTGTAGGGTTCAAGGTCTAATGCAAATAGATCCTAAATCACCATTAAGAAAACAGACAAAAAAAAGATGTAGTATTTTTAAAGCTAAACATTCAGAAGGCATAATGAGGTCAAAATTGTATTTGATTTTCAATCCAAAGCTAAAGTGCTGGTGTGGGGTTTTTTTCTCCTCTGAATGCTCTATTTGCCTTCAAAACCTAGTCATGACCACTTAGGTTATAAATCTGAATAAGCAAAAGTTATGTGAAATTTATGACAAACTATGTATCTGCCTTTTGGAACATAAAAAATAATTTCTGCACAACACCACTGTTTTGCAAACAACCTGCACAGCAGAATCTAATTTTAATTTATAGCAGTCCTCTAACAGTGTTAGAGCTCTGACAAACCAACATGAGGAACTAGCTGGCCAATATCAAGCTTGTTTCTCAGTTTGGGGAAAGAAAATTCCAACAGATATTGAGAACAATAAACTTTTGCTACTTATGAATCCCATTTTTATCCTGCCTTGCCTCCTTCAGGTGACTTGCTGCCAGCATGTCTAATGGATGTGTCAGGCTAGTGCACAGTAAGTCCATGTGCTTCAGTGCTCAGCATTTACAGGGCAGGAAAATAATGGGTATTCTAAGTGACATAATTGTGTGGCACACTCCACGGCTGTATTCATCAGGCAGAGGAAATACGATAACTGCTTCTCCAAGCCTGAAGGCTGTTTTTCAAAACAACTTTTTGCTGATCCCAGTAGGCCAGTAAAATGACAAATGTGTTGGTCATGGTTTACTACCACAGTAACCATCAAAGTGTCAACATTTACAATACCACAATGCAGAGGTAATACCAGCACTACTTACTCTTTGCTCTAACATGTGCTCTTTTCTATCTCATGCATATTGTTGATGGTGGTTGCCATTTTATGTGAGAATGTTTATTGTATTGGTTATTGTATAAAACTGTAAGTTCCACAATAATTTTCACATTTTTCTTGATGTTAAAATGGCCTCAAAGAGAACTACTTTGAGCTACTACTTCAAGTTCCAAACAACTAGGGTCTTTTCTAACTAATGAATCAACTATTGGATTCATATTGATTTTTCACACCCACATAAAATTTTATATGGAAAGAAAATAAAGAATTAGCAGATGCACATGATATAATCCAGTTCTCTAGAACTGTTCTAGCAGTATTGGTTCTTTGCTGTCTTTCTAGTCTACAATACAAATGGACTTCAAGCATGGATTGAGTTATATGTATCATGTAAGTTAAAATACAGGAAAAATGTGCTGAAACAAGTATTCATAGAGTATTTGTACCATTTATAGATTTGTACCATAAAAGAAATGTAGGGGGTTTTTTTTGGTATAAAATTTCCCAGGTGATTTTATACCTATGTAATTTTGTGTTTTTATAGAAGCATTATGATCAGAACAAAGAGTGAACACTGGAGCAAGGTGCCAGAGAAGTTGTGGCTTCCCCATCCCTAGCAGTGTTTAAGGCCGGGTTGAATGGGGCTTGAAGCAACCTGGTCTACTGAAAGGTGTCCCAGCCCACGGCAGGGGGTTGGAACCAGATGATCATTAAGGTCCCTTCCAACCCAAACCATTCTATGAGTTTGTGATTTTAGAGATGAGCAAAACCACCTGTGGTGCTGATCTTGGATCCATTCCAGTCATTGACTCATTATTTTATTTCACCCTGATCCACCTGTACCAATGGCTCCTACTTAAACACAGTACTGCAATTCATTTTTATTGTATTAAAGTGTTAGCCAGCCCCTCAGATACTGCAAAACAGCTTCCTTACAAAATTGTGAGTCCTGGTGTTACTAAGGAGTGTTAGTACTCATTGACGAGGGTTTGCGTTGAATAATGGCAAGAAAGACCTAGAAAATTTGGAAATTTTAAGTTGTCTTTTCTGCAACAACAACACCTAAATCACTCCAAATCTTTCATGTTCCTTACCAGAGTTGTAAAAAAGTAGTGGTAGTATTCAGTCATCATTCCCATGGAGAGAATCTGTTGAAAGAAATTGAAAGGTGAATCTACTTTAGTCTGGATGCTTCCAGTGTACCGCACAGTCTTTTGAAAAGCATGGGTTAATCTGAAACAATATGCTACAGGTCGAGAAAACTTGATCACAATAAAATCTACATTTTCCTTCAGGTGCAAAAAAAATGCTATTGTATTTAGATTATGATTTTATCACCTCTGGAAAGAGGTTAAAACTTGCAAAAGTTCTAGGACAAGAAGAATTACTATCAGTAACAAAAAGCTGACTTTTAAAAAGTGAAATTCTTTAGTCTGCAGTTTAGAAGTGCTAAAAAGGAATTTACTAGCAGGAACCAGAATTTGTAAGAAAAAGTGTTTAGGTGCAGTTTTTTTCATGCTGTGTTACCGTGTGAGAATAAGATTGGTGACTGCCCACTGAAGTAAGCAAGAAAGAAAAAAACCAAAAAGAAGAAAGCTTCTATAAATGTCTCTTGCTCTACCTGGGAAATGCAGGCCTGCAGGAGGTTGTCAAAACAACTGGTGTTAAAGGATTTCTGGTCTGGATTAATTTTCCAGACTATATGAAGGTATGCAAAGTAAAGATGGCATTTAAGTGCATATTGATTTGCCACTTTGGGCAGAAGAGGATGAATTTTTTCTTCCCAGTCCTCACATTGCAGGAAACTTCTAGAGGGATGTGTTTTTTTTTCCCCCAGACCCTCTCCAAAAATCATTGGGAATGCTTACATAAAACACCCCTGATGGTGTATAAGAGGATGCTCTACAGTTTCAGCCCAGCATCACCTACATTTGTTGCTGTGCACTTTATTACCATGATGCAAATGTTTTTACTTTGCCCTCTCTGGGATCTTATGAAGAGGAGGAGGAATTATGAGCTAGGAAACTACGGAAGAATTCATTACCATGACAGTAAAACAGACAAAGGTCAAATGTTATTCAGTTTTGATTACAGTAATGTAAGCAGCTGCTATTAGTAGTATTTTAGGACACTTAGCAGTGCCTGAATAGCTGTTTGGAAGAAAGAGGAATATAGTGTCTTTTGCTTGCCAAAATTCTCTTTCATGGCAAAAGCCTCTGAAAATCAGTTCTGTGATTGTGTATGGCAATTTCTCACATAAAAACAAAGAAACAACTTGAAGTCTCTAAGATGCAGTAGACAAAAAAAATAGCTTAGTGTTAATCACAAACAACCAATCCATTTCCAGCCACTAAAAACCAAGACACAAGGCAAATATTTTATTGAAATGCTCCACTGAATACGCATGTCAAAATTGCTTTTTTTATTTCTTATTTTATTAACGCTCTTCTATTCCATTTATTCGAGTTGTTTTATTACCTGTAGAAATGACCAATCTAGCAATCCTGGAGACTGATGCTCCTTCCCTATTACCCACAGAAAATAATATGCAGGAACATCAATGGAAACTTTTGCATGCTGCATTTCCCAACTGACCTAGCTGGACTCAATTCAGCTCCCTGGAGCTGGTTTTAATGTGTCGAAGGTACCTGCTGTAAGAAGGAAGTACCAGCCAGGATTTTTACGATGCAGGTCTCTTTTAAGCTTATACTGTATTGAAAAAACCCATTTGCTTCATATGGGGCACAAACCAGCTGTAAGTGTGGTTTGAACTCAGATAACCCTCTGTATGCATAAATTTATTTGGTCCCTTATGGGAAGTTTGCAGTTAGTCCATGGTGCTACCTTATTATAAAAGCAAATTCATACTAAGAAGTGTAAACAGGAGGATACAATTACCCAGCTTTACCTTATTGATTCATTACACTTTTAATTCTAGCTTGAGATAGAAGAGCTAACATCAAGTCATTGTGTTTCTGTTACCAGAAGATAAAAACTGCAAACTGCCTGCATAGAAATAATAAGGTAATGGAAAGACAGGAAAATGTTAAGCCATATAATGCCTTAAAATACAACTTTACATTAATTAGGCAATACTTAGACAGACACACTAACTAGAATGATTACAAAGTGTGTAGCCTGTATGTTTGGGAAGTGTTACCCAGCTTGTGCTGTTGCAGCTACACTGAGTAGCCAGCCCAGATAGCTAATCCAAGGAAATCCAGTTACTGATTTCCTCCAAATCCAAGGGTAGTAGCCTGAGATGAGTATTTGCCTCCTGGACACATTTTTGATTAAAACTTTTTTTATGTGAGTATTAATTTCCAAGTGTGTTATAAACATACTTGTATTCCAAGTATGTTATAAACAAGTGTGTTAAAAACAGAACACGCACAAACCTGAATAATAATGGTTTCAGCAGTCATGCTACGGGATTGTCTTTGGTGAAGAAAACCTAACGAACCAGTAACAAAAAAGCCACAAAAAACAATATGCCCCCAAGAACCCTGGAAAACCTTAGCAAACCAAACCCTTGAAAACCAAAGGCAATTGCATGTAAAAAGCAAGGTTCAGTCAGCAATGTTATCTGCCATAACCAAGACACAGGTTCATGATGGCAGTTGGCACCTATGGGCTCCATGAAAGATGCTTGCTGAAATTCTGCCAAAGAAGTATTGCAGCAGCCCAGGAAAACTTAATTAACACATCACTTTTGTATTTTCTATATTAACAATGACTCAATTAAAATATGAAGATACAGACAGCTGGAAGGGAGCTTGTAAGTGTACGCACATGTTAATAATGTCCTTGTCTGGTTAAGGGATAAAAGTTGATGTTGTATGTGTCCCAGGTTGGGCTCTGATCTGCCACTGGGCCCAGCCCTCTTCCTTATCATTGATCACAAGCACAGCCTTAACTGGTTGTCCTCCCTTTTGACAGTCATTAAGGATGATAATTGGTTAACAGTTATATAGGCTTAGACATCACTGTGCCATCACTGTGAGTCAGATCTGCAGACTGATCTAAATAGGCTGCTTTTCATTCATGGACTGTAAAGGCTTTGTAATAATAATTTATGTTTTAGGGCAATATGGTTACTAAGTAAAATTACCAATGAATGATGACTTCATGACAGTACCAAATGCCCACTCTAATGGATGGTATTAGGAAAACAGGAGATGAAGACAAATTAAGGCAAAAGCAGGAGGAATGCTGAGTATTATGCTGGAGACCCCAAGGCATTAATGATTCCCAAGCCTTAATGACTTGGATGATCCTATTAGTATACGTAAGAGAGCTGTAAGGATTTCTCTTCTGTATGTTTGCAACACAGCAGGTACAGGGAAAACAGCTTCTAGTAACTACCAGGAGTCAGAAAATGATAAAACCATGTTAAGAGCTTTCCTTTCCTTATGAGCATCTCCTTTCAGTTTAGGATGCCTGTGAAGCACCTTGCAAAGTGGCTGTATAGGCTCTTCCAACAGAGCAGAAGTCCTCCCCACTGCAGAAAATGAGCACAGCAGACCAGAACAGAGAAGGGAAGACTGGTTTATGAATATATAGCTACCCATAAGAAATTAGAATGAGATCTCATTATACATTCCTATTTAAATAACTCTGCATGTAATTATTCAAATAATTATACATCTGAGATAAATCTCCTGTTTAAATAATAATAGCTTTTACTTACTGTGGAACTTAGATGAATGTAAACTAGTGAAACCAAGTTAAAATATTTTCTATTCTCCTTGCAGATCTACACATCCTATCCTGTATAAAATCTGCTCTTCAGCTACACTCAGATATGGTTGGATTATAGATTATCTTGGCAAATAAGATAAAGAGACTTCCACCTCTAAATATGCATTTTAGATCAGAAGCCTGGGCCTTATCTTTTGCTGATGATGTGTACATTTAGCTGTTGGTCATGAACTGCAATGTGAATCTGAAAAAGTATCAGTGGTCAAATTATATATGCTAAGACGATAGAAACTGGATAAAAATATTCTCTCTTATATCTGTAAATCTCTTTGGGTGCCCTGGTCCTGGACTGCATCATAACCCAGCTTCAGTCTGCATTTGTTCATCTTGTAAAAAGATCACTGTCTCATTTAGAGCTAGTGTCAATCTTCTTTCAAGGCAGACTGAAACCTGAATGATGGCAAAGCATATTAGTAGGAAATGCATCAAATACTCTGCTTGCTTTAACTTTGCATTTTCCTCACTCATGCTATCATTTAATTTCATGACCATTAAATGAATGCTTTTCATTACCCAATTTATTTGCACTACAACTGTTTTTTAAGATCAGCAAGATATACTATAATGTATAAAAGCCTCTCAGCTTCCTTGCCTCTCAAGTGTTCAATATGAAGTCTTGGAAGGCAGACTCAAGGACTGTGAGAATGAAGACCTTAGGCCCACTATAGGAGAGGATCTGGTTCGAGACCTTCTTAAGAACCTGAACGTGCACAAGTCCATGGAACCTGATGAAATCCATCTGTGGGCCCTGAAGGAGCTGAAAATGAAGTTGCTAAGCCACTGTCCATCATATTTGAAAAATCACAGCAGTCAGGTGGTCTCTAAATTGGAGAGACATCAATTTGACAGGTGGACCACTCGGTGGATAAAGAACTGGCTGGATGGCTGCATGCAAAGCGTTGTACTCAATGGCACAATGTCCAGCTGGATGCCAGTAACAAGTGGTGTCCCTCAGGGGTTGGTGTTGGGACCGGTCTTGTTCAACATCTTTATCGGTGACACGGACAGTGGGATTGAGTGCACCCTTGGCAAGTTTGCCAATGATACCAAACTGTGTGGCTCAATTGACACACTGGAGGGAAGGAATGCCATCCAGAGGGACCTTGACACTCTTGTGAGGTGGGCTGATGCCAACCTGATGAAGTT
>JAOEHX010060057.1:40071-52224 GCA_025448015.1 Bolborhynchus lineola
GTTTCCACCTCTTATAAGCCTCTGTTTTCCTTTGAATTTTCCTCAGCAGCTCCTTTTCCATCCAAGGCAGTCTCCTGGCCCTGCTGCCACTCTTCCTTCTAGTAGGGACGTATTGCTCCTGAGCACGCAGCAGGTGATCCTTGAATATCAACCAAGAGTCTTAGGCCCCCTGCCCTCTGGGGCTATATCCCATGGAACCTTACTGAGAAAGTTCCTGAAGAGGCTTCTGTACATACAGACTCCATTACCATAGAAGGGGATGGGGGTGGAGAAAAAGCAACAGCAGATTTGACAATAGGATTCTTCTCTGAATAACTTCAATACAGGCTTAATTAAGCCTATCAACCATATCATCATATGTGCCAGTTCATACTGTAATATAATTCAGTATATTTCTCTTTGACATTGAATATTACAAGAACAGGGGAAAGGCAGTAATATGAAAGGGAGATCAGTCCTTCAATAACAGTGGTCAAAAGGAAATAAAAAATAATCTTATCTTTTATTTATTGTCCCAAGAAGGGGGCCTAAAACGATGCTGGAGAGGGACTCTTCATTAGGGACTGTAGTGGTAGACAAGGGGTAATGGGTTCAAACTAAAACAGGAGAAGTTCAGGCTAGATATAAGGAAGAAGTTCTTTACTGTGAGGGTGGTGAGGCACTGGAATGGGTTGCCCAAGGAAGCTGTGAATGCTCCATCCCTGGTGGTGTTCAAAGCCAGGTTGGGCAGAACCTTGAGTGATATGGTTTAGTGTGAGGTGTCCCTGCCCACATGGCAGGAGGGTTGGAACTAGATGATCTTAAGGTCCTTTCCTAACCCTAACCTAAACTGCTGCTCTTTTAGAGGTACCAGTGTAGCACTGTGATGTGAAAGCTACACACAGCTAACTTCTGAGGTACAAGATGCACTTCCAAGCATTCAGGTGTCCTTCCAAGGGCCCTAAATTCACTGGGTGACATCGCTTAGAATTACTCTGAAGGAAAAAGAATATAGAATTATAGAACTATTTGATAATTCTATGATTGTATTATTCTATGATTATATGTTTTTATGAACATCTCATGAAGTTTTCCTTCTCTGTTTCTTTGTCAGCTGCATAGTCCACCTTTATCCAAGTTAATTTCAATAGATTAATTATCAGGAAGAAAATGAAGGCATAAGTTCCCAGGTGTTACTCTTCATACTCATTTGCAGTTGCTAGTAACCTGGTACATTTCTGTTATGGGCAATACAACCCCGAATACAGCCCCTGAAATCTAAACCACAAAGCACCCAATAGAGAGTACTGTTGAGTTTGTTGCTCATGCTCTTCAAACAAGACACAGCAGGAGGGAAGACTGCTATGATGTTTATTCTGTGCATACTCTCTTGGAATTATGCTCCCCCACTTGCAAAGACTGATCATTTAATTAAGTAAAACACTACTCATCATTTTTAGCAAGAATGTTGCTGGACTTTTTTATTGTTGAAGAATCTCAGTGAATCCAGTCCAATATTTTGTTCACCCTTGTTGGAAGAATATAAATAAAGCTGGATTGCAAATAGCACGTTAGAATACTTGGGAAAATGACAACTCTGGAAATCTTAACACTGAGGTATCTTTATTCCAGCAAGCTACAAATGTCAATATATTGTAGCACAAGACTTGTCAATGGAGATACAACTCACAAAATCATTAATAGTATTATATTAACAAGATTTTATTTTGTCTTAATGTCCCTGGAGTTGCAGAACACATGGCAGGAAGCTTGCATTGGAAGGACACTCTAAATAGAGATAACAAAAAGAACAACAGTTGTATCTTATGCTTAATAGACAAAAACATCAAAAAATCATCTCAAGTCTTAGCTTCCCAGTGATTAGCTTTTCAAACATTCACTGTCTCTTCACAGGTTTGCATTTGCCCCCTTTTATCACTGGTGCATTGCTCCCATGCCTATTAAAGTGCCAAAAGAAACAGTTTCAGCTGTCTTGTCTGAGATATTCTGAATAGCACAGTATTTGTCAAAGCATGTAACATCCATAAGGATTTTTGTGTGTTTTAAACTGGCATACTGTATCCACTTGCAGGGAAGTGCTCTGCTAGCTGGACAATCCCTTCCTTAACCCAAGTAACCTCTCTGGGATAAGGATCTGCTTTCATACTAATTTTTCTTGGCAAAATCCCAAATGAGCACCAATCAAAATAGTGGAGTTTAGGAGGCTATTTTATTTAAGCTTTCATTGTAGGTCACAGCTGCATCAGGATGGTGAGAGAAACACAGAACTGAATATTTTCCAGGAGGGAGGAAAGTGGAGGGGAATAATTTCTTACTAACTGATGTAAGAAAAAAACGTGGCTTCACAACCTGTATTTGCACAATATGAGTGAAATGTACTCATTTAGCTTTGAGCAAGAGGTAGTGCCAGTGTAATTTTGAATCTGTCACTTATATTCTGTTCAGTTTGGCATTTTTTGAGCTTCTTTCATTTAAGCTTTCCTACTGACAGTTTGTCACAGGAAAAAGTGGAGAGCATAGACTCCCACTGTGTCTGAAAGTGTCTGATCTGGAAATTAAATGTATCTGTGCAATATATGAGAAAAAGACATCGGCTGTCCAGGAACATTACCTCTGCCTTTATTAATACATACCTTTTTAGAAGCTATATATTTCTACTAACATGAAAATTCAGTGAATTACAAATTTAGTTTGCAGTTGGACTTCAGTCAGATCCTTGGGATCTGAAAATTGACAAAGATCAGCAGAATTCAGTGGTACTATGCAGATTTACCTTATCAGAACTCTTGGCCAATTAATTATTTGACCTCTCCCCAGAAGTCATACAATACAGGGTTCAAGGTTTTTTAAAAGGTCTGTCAACAGCTCTTAATCACCAGAGGTCCTATGGTGGGTCTCATAGTTGTTATGGCCAGCAGATATAACTGCTACCAGCACAGATCTTAAGATGGAGTAGTTACCGGCTTCTGTGTTTATTATTCAGGGCTTCCTAGTTAAAACCTGTGGTTTCCTTAAGTAGCTCCAGGGAATGGAGCTAACAGTCAAAAAATTCGTAACTGTCATTTTAAGTTCAGCAATCAGCAAAGATTTTCTAGAGCAAAAATAAAGATTAGGAGGATGTATTCACATCTCTGTATTAAGGAACTTTCAACAGGAGTAATAGTATGAAACCAAATTTGATAAAAAGTGTGACCTGTCAGCATAGTTATTTCAAACCTCTCTCTTGCACACTTTGTCTAAAACCAAATCAGTCTCATAAGAGGTCACTTTCCTTTCTTAATGGAAACCTAGAAAGAGTGAGGAAAACAAGAGCAGAATTCTATAAAGGAATCTGTTGCATCATTAGATATGGAGCAACACCTCAGAATGCCAAGGATGCTTATAAGAAAGACTTCCTGTAATTAGCTTTCTAAGCAACTCTGAATTATGATGTGACATATTATTCTGCTCATTAAAAAATAAGCCTGTGTAAGCCCATAAATGTGATGGGTCATTGTCCTAACAGGACAATTATTTCATTCAGCATTGCAAAGTATCAAAACTTTATAGCTGATTTTCTTTCAGAAACGTACATATATTTGCAGACTACACTGTAAATAGTTCAGATCAAAAATAGAAGCCTATATGATAGTTGAAATATATAGCATTCCAAATTTGGTTTTTTTTGTTTTTTTTTTGTTTTTTTTTTTTATGGCATGGTGTATTTTGCTTTGTGGTTATTTTTGCATTTTTAAGTACTTTATTTTATATGTTATGGTGGAACAGATATTGTGATATTATTTTCAAGTATTCTATCTAAAGTAAAAAATTTTCCCAAGTAAAACTTGAGATTATGTGCAATGTGAGAATAATCAAGAATAGATTTTGATAGTGGATTTCCTGCCTTAGTTCAGTCTGGACAAAACTTCCACTGTAAGAACCTGGTACAAAACTTGCATCCACTCTTTCCTCTTCTCTGTTTTTGTGGCAATTGATACCAATGTGAATCTGAACTTCCACTTGCTGTGCTTGTTGAGAAGGAGAAACAATCATAATAACAAATCACCCATAAAAATATACTTTGCCCACATTTGGCTACTTTTGAAATTTGATGATGCATTTGCTAGTTAAATTTCAGTGCATTCATGTCTCAAAAATGTTAGTTTTGCTGCTTTTTTAGAGATACTAGTGTAGCACTGTGATGTGAAAGCTACACACAGCTAACTTCTAAGGTACAAGATAGACTTCCAAGCATTTAGACATCCTTCCAAGTGCCCTAAATTCACTGGGTGACATAGCTCAGAATTACTCTGAAGGAAAAAGAATGCATAAGATAAATAGCCACTTGAAATAGTTTCTATTAGCATGGAAATATGCTCTTTTAACATGAAGTTCTTTCAAACCTGTTTAACCATTAATACAACAAATGATAGAAATGCACTGCAAAAGAAATCCTTAAACAATAAATTACAAGCTGCAAAAAGTAAGCAATAGTCACAAAGGAATTTTGCTAATTCCAATTCTTGAGGAGAAATATTAAAATGTTAAATTGCAATTATTCATTGATCAGGGAACTGGAATTCCAAAAATTGAAGTGCAATATTAAATTTGTTTTAAAATATCCTATTTGACTTATGCATTTTGATATGATATAACTAAAGCTTCACAGAAGAATTTCTGACTTACTGAATAGAGAGGTAAACTTCCAGGATTCAACAAATTAAATTTAAATTTATCAAATGCAAGTGAATTTCCTGAGTTCCTGTTATCAGAAATGAAAGAAGACAGAGAGGAACTTGCTATAGATGCCTCTGTTTGTTCATTGAAGGAGCAGCTAAGTCAGCTTGAGCAGTAGATACCTAGCATCAGGTAAGCAAAATTCTTACATCTCTTGTTGCTTCCCTGTACTATGCAGTAAGCTTTCTGCAGGTTGCTTTTTATTTCTTTTGTTTGTTATTTGGTCAGTTTGTTGGATGGAAGTCATCCTCCCCAATTACATAACAACTCTAATGAGAAAAGGGCAACCCCTTTGAAGTTAAATAAAATGAAAGGTAATTTTCTCCCAACATGACAAAAGATTTCTTGCATCACCTTTAATGAGAATTAAAGTAGATAGGTCATTGAATCAACCTAAAGTTTTTCAGTGAAGATGAATTAGTTATTTATTATCAGTTAAAAATTATATATGATTATATAAATACTTATATACCATCTGAAGGCATTAATTCAATTGGTTCTTGCAGCCAAGGTACAGTGTAATTCTAGTGATTATCATTCTCATCCAAATTATAATTTTAATTTATAATTTTTTCTTTCTAGCATCTCTTTTTAATTTTTTTCTTATGGACCAAGGTGAAGACCAGCTGCAAATCATCTAGTATTGAGAAAATAATTCATTTAGGATCAGCTATATGATCTGTTTTTAAAGACACCCAATAGCATATAGTTGCATATATACTCAACATATGAGGGTGATTTTGATCAGTCTTCTCCTAAACAGATATTGTAATTTCTGACTTTGGGCATCCGTGGTCTGATATTGTTCAATGTTCCTCTTTACAGTATTTGACATTTTATGCTTCTGATTCTTCCAAAATATTTCAAAAATTTTTGCTCAATTGAATTGACAATTATTTCTGGTCTAAGGTTTTTCTCTGAAAATTGAAATGTGCCCTTTACTACTAGTTTCTTTGTTTCATCATTAATGAGTGGCATAAAATTCAGGGATCATTTATTTAAAATGTGCTCCTACTCCTGTTTGAAAATCTCATTTTTAAAAGCCAGAGGTGGAACATTTCTGCAGTCTTTCAATTCTCCTGAGGTCCTTTGTTCTCTCTATAGTACACTGACAAGAGAACTCCATGCCAAGTAAATCTAATTTTCTCTCCTCAAATGTTCCTCTAAATGGTTATAATATTCCTTTCACGTCTTTTTAATTGATTTAGCTCCAAAAAGATCAGTTGAAGGCAGTGCGGGCTGTACTGCATTATCATTTCTTCCTCAAGAATGTAAGAATTGCATTTGTTCTGTTAGTAATTTTTCAAGCTTTTTCTTCCTACCCTTATTCCAGACTATTTTTATTACAAACCTATAGCATTATATTTGTGGTGGTGTCATCAGCATGTTGCTGCAGAGAAAGAAATATTTGAAAAATCCTGAAATATCTTAGTAGCAAGAAAGCTACTTAGTTGCAAGAAATGCAGCTTTTCAGTAGATAATATCATTCACATTATTATTTTCATGTTCATTATTCTCATGTACAAAAGAAGGACTATGCCATAAAGAAAGGAAAAAGGACACTTTCTATCATGAACAATATGCATTTAAAGATCATGGGAAGTCTGCTTCAGAACGAGATAAAGCTGAAGGAAAAAGATGGATGAAAATGACATTTATATTACATGGCTAGCATATCCTAGCATTGATAGAGATAATTCATCAGAGTGGTGATGTAGTGGGGGAGACGGGATGATTGTTGAAGCTGATTCTTTGTTTAATATTTGTGGGAATTGTCTTCCTTGACTTTTTAATTTACGGGAGTTGTGTTCATCCTTATCTCAAGCCACATATTCTATGATTTTTAGCAGCAGACCCAGGACATCTGTGATAACATTCCTGCTTTCTTATTAGAGTAAATGTCACTATTTCTTATTACTCTAAGAAAGAGAAAAACTGTCTATCATTGTGATTTCATCTGTAGCCACTGTAGCTCCAGTAAACACTGGCTTCTTTCCAGGTGGTGCTATGTCTCAGGAGACTTCCAAAGATAAATTTAGTTTAAACCCCATGGTTTCCATAAAAATATACATTCTAAATTCAGTTCCTGAATTGGCTGGAAATATCCAGGTTAGGTAAAGTTGCCTTGTCTTTTCAACAGCTTGGTGAAATAAATACACCTCTGTTGTACCTAATAGCTTTTTCCCTGAGCATCTGCCTGGAACTTGAAGGTTTCCAGTTGTGGGACAATTCAGCCTATACGTCTGTCCTGGGCTGTATTCCCGTGGGGGTACCAGTTCCCAGCCTCTCTGGAGGTCCACTGAAAATCTGAGCATCATCATATGCCATCTGCTTTAGAACCACCTTCTCCTCAGGATGTCTGAGGAGAAATATGGAATTGAAAATAAACTTAATTTTCCTGTTTGTTTTCATGAGATTGTTTGTACACAGATTTCAGAAAGGACTCTTTTCCAAGAGAGTGGAAAGCTTGAAGTCCAACATGCTACAAACTGTGCAAAAAATATGCTTATAATTTTCAAGGCTGGAACCTCTACTGTCACAACAATGTCACAGAATAAAAAAAAAAAGCCTTGGAGATTTTAATAAGAATGGAGGGAGTCATCTGAGGAAGTCACAGATCTCTGCATATTAAAGTAAATGTATAAAAGCCCCTTGAAATTGCAAAAAGGTCATATACTTGAAAGGTCTCCAGTCATCTGACCTTGTTGTCAGCCAGTTCTCTTTACCTTTTAATTATACCAGATATGTGACTATTGCTGCAGTCCCGATAGTGTAGATGCAGCAGGTTTTTTCTGAGCTTCCTTTCATTAGAGAAATCAAATTTAAACAAAAATAGCCTGAAATATAGTTCTGTTTTCATAGTTTTATGCAATTAAAAAGTGAGAATATTATATGTCTAGAATAATCTCTGGCATATAGAAAAAGGGAATTGATTTACATCTGTCTCCTTTCACATCCTTTGTATATATATTGTGATAGAACAAGGTGACATCAGGTAATTAATAGTTATTTTCTAATTCTTAAAGCAAATTAATTAAAAGAAGCTCATGATCCCCAAACCCATTTTAAAACCAAACAGAAGTAAAAAAAGTAATTGATAAATTTCTTACAGGGTAATAAATCAGCTGAAAACAGGAAACCACTAGCTTGGTGGCCATGGTTATCTGGAGGAAATAATTTCCTCTAATCTGTTTCCATTGCATTTGCTGTGGTGGCAGCTGGTATTGACAGTCAACTGTCTCAGTGCAGCATAGACCCAAAAATACTACTGAACTGGTGGAGGTACCAAAATTGCTTTAAAACTCTTAGCTGCTAAAACCTGCCTGGAGTAGACTTCAGAAAAATCTGTAGGTTAAAAAAAAGGAACTGCAGAAAAAACACCCCAGAAGTACTACGACTTCCTACAAAAGCAGGTTTAGCAACATGTGAAATAAAGCAAATTAAAAATGGAGGAACAAAAGTCAGCTCAAACTGATGACACAGATTTATGAAAATGAATGAAGAGATTAGTCTATTTGGAAGAGCATACTTGAAACGGTGCTTTATATGGCCAGATCCTGTTACATACCCTGGGTAGGTCTGCTTAGGTTCTATTACAATATAAATATCAATAGTTAAAATGTACTTACTGTGAGTAGCTTCTCTGGACTACCATTATAGTAAGAAGCTGAGTACATATTGGTGTCTTGGCATGTCTGAGGCCTTATACTGTAAACAGCTGTTTGAATTTCAGTAAAGCCAAACTTGAAATAACGATCTATTGAGTAAAAGAAGGAAAAAATAATCTCTAAATATGGAATTCAGCCCCAAGGATAGGCATTCTGGTTTACTGTGTAGGCACAAGATTGCAAGATAATGTGTGCCAGCAGATTATCCAGCCTTATGGTGCTGCAGATGGAAGAACTCTGAAGTTCTTCTGGCAGTCAAGCTGAACCTACAGACTCTTTGGGCAGTCACTGCTGCAACCAAATGGGATTTGGCACATTTACTCCCTGCAGAATGGCTTGATGTGACGGAAATGGTGCAGACAGGGATAGGCCACAATTTTGAGAAACTGACACTATAGTGATAAGGTTCTATTATTCTTCAGACTCCTCAGGGTAAGAGCAATTGTTCTGCCAAAATGCTTGTGCTGAAATGTAATGTTTTCTTCAGGGCATCAGTGTGGAGGATGGCAATATAAATAGTCTCAGCAGTCCAGTAGTGTCAGAGGCAGACCTGCTTTCTCCTTTGTTAGTTCTTTCTTCTGATATCAATAAGTATGTGTTGCAGCTCATAGCTACAACTCCAGACTTAAAATTTAGCCAGGAATAAGCAAGGAACCCAACAAATACAGCAAGGAGCTGAAGGTAATTTCTAGATGTCCTTTATTTCTAACAAGTACAGTAAGGGCTCTGCCAGGAATCACGGAAGAACAACACAGTTATTTTGATAGCCACTGCTAGAGGTGGCTAAGAGTTTGCTACTTTTTATCCTTTGTGCCTTAATGAGTCATTCAGTAATAGCTCACACGCTTGAAAAAAATTGAAGTTGATGGCTTCTTAATTCAGCAAAGTAGTTATAAATATCTGTTAGAGCTTTTCACTCTGTCACTGGTGAAGTTTAATAGTTCAATGCATTCTGCAGCCTGGACACAGTATTAGAAATGAATGCTTTCTTTAGACTATCTTCTAATTGTTGCACAATCGAGGTTCCTGCTACATCATACATACTTGGCCTTTTCTCTGAGGTATTCCAATTTACTCTTCTTATCCCAGATAACTTCCACTAAATGCCATAAGATACTTTTTTATAATATTTCTGATCACGTCTTCTGTGTTCTGCGTGGGAAAGAAGACAGCTCATCAGAATGTGAACTTAGGACAGAGCTTAGGAAAAAAAATGAATCTCTTTTTTGGATCTGGAACTTAATATTTAACTTGGATGTCTGTTAAACAGCTATTTTTCTCTAATACTTGATGGGCTAAAATCTTTTCTCAGTCTTTTTAAATTCAGAAATGTGCATTATCCTAACTAGCTCGACATTTTCCACGTGTAATTAAGCACTCCTTTGATACATGTAGAGAAAATGTCATAACTATACTTAGGATTATAGGTTAACAGGCTGTACAATTTAATTAAAAAAAATGAGGGTGTATTACTTTATTTAAAAAATAGCTCCCAGGTTGCAAACTTTATATATACCAACTTTCATGCCAGAGTGATTTTTTTTCTTAAAGAAGCAAGTTAAGAGCCCCTCAGAAACATTGTTTAAAACAGAACTTTTTTCAGAGCTTTGAAATCGTGATTAACTTGCAAATAGAGCTGTAGGGAAGAGTGTCTGTTGTGTACTATATTAACTGGAATTTTATGTTTGCAGATGCTTGTATGTTCAAATGCACACACTTGTCAGTACTTCCATGTAAATCCTTCCCCCTCCCCAGGACATCTTTTGGAAATAAACTAGCTCTTCTGAAGTAACAGTGCTAGATTTTTCTGCTTTTTAAATTGAAATAATTAAGTCTTCCTTCAAACCTTCCATTCATCTTACATTTTCAAGTGCAATTGTACATTGGCTGATTTATTCTACTTCAGCTATTTAGACTAAACTTTCTATAACCTCCATGAAAACAAACTAATGAGGACATATTAAATACATATTATCAGTTAATGGAGGGCTAAATCCAGAGCATGTAATTTCTGTTCTTTTTGTGCATCTAAGGAGGCATAGCAGCCTAAGCAAACGCTGAAAAATCATGAGCAGCATATCAAACCATGAAACTTCCCCAAGGTTAGAAGAAAGTTTATGTGTCTGAGCTGCTGCAACACATGGTCTCAGTCGTAAAGACAGAAAATTCATTAGATATCCTGTTCTGAGCTAAATGTTAAAGCCCATCTACCTTTCCATGTTTTTTATTTCCCAATCACTTTGCAAGTCCCTGTCACTAACACTTAGCTGAAGAAAAAACTGAGGAGTTGCAAGCTCTAAAAATGTCTGTCACTGACCACTCACATTGTTGTATCTTTTGTTGTAATTCACAAAAGACGATGATGAAACTTACAACCAAGATAGTTGTTTGTCCTAAACGTCTGGAAACCAAGAACTGTGTTCCTCCATTTTCTCACATTACAGCAGCCTTTGTGTTTTTAGTGTGCACAAGGAACAAGAAAAATAAGAAAACAGAATTACTTAAGGGAAGTAACAATTCTATTTGAAATCAATATTCAATTGATTTTATTTAGTATTCAATTCTACAAATAAAGGATTTTTTAAATAATTATCTTGGCTAGGGCCACACCACAACACATGCAAATAAAGAGTTTAATATGGAACCACTGGAAAATGAATTATTGTGACAGACAGTGGTTCCTGTACAGTATGCACAGGAGTCCTCTCTACCCCTCTCCTTGCTAATATTTGATATTCAGACAATACAGCCAGCTAAAAGCAACCACTACTGCAACTGACAGATATTGCTAGATTTGGAAGTCTTGCTTTTAACAGGTTTGCATTTATTTAATGCACAGATGGATCATGCCAAGAAGCAACCGATCAACTGACAAGCTCTGTCTTGTTGCAGTGCATTCTGAGTTTTGCCATGATTTAATATAATAGACAGTAATTTGATGATAATACATTGTATTGTATCTTGGCATGACAGTCAGATCACTTACAGTTAACAAAAAATTTCAGGGTACTTGAATTCTTATGTTGACAATTAAAAATATTAATTATCTCTTACTGTTTTGTATGAATGCATATGTGTGTGTGTATGGCTCACTGTAAAAGATGTATATTTGTTCTTAGTGTGTTATGATTATATGAAATTGATTTGAATCAGGTACTAATAAACAATCATGTAGAAGTATAGTCACCTTTCATCACTGTAGAGCAGAGGAAGCCTCACAATTTAAATCTGTAGAGTGAAGATGGGTAAAATTAGTACTATTTTTCATTTTGCTTATAATCACTACAATGCCATGCCATTTTCAAGACTTACAACAATTTTTTAATCTAAAAATGAGGTGTTGCAGTTTTTGTTCTTTTGTATTTATAATACTGGCTATCCTGAAAAACAGTGCATGGTGTAAATTAGATTTTCACCACCATTCTTCTCTGGTTATTCAGACACATACATAAAATTAAAAATAAAAATTAGTACCAAACAAAGCAGGACTACCATGTGAGAAGAAGCAAAGGCATTTTAAGACTGGATGAACTACAAATAATCAAGTCAGAAAGACTATCTAGAACTATTTGGGCTACAGAAGAGAGCGCTTCTTGAAGAGCAACAGAAAGAGTCAGAATTCTCAATATGACAAAGAATGTGTGGGTGACTCACCTACTTCTGCTCTGAAACTGGAAATAGGAGAGTGTTGTGGTTTAAACCCATCTGTAACTCATGCAGTCACTCTCTCACTCCTCCCCCTTCCTCTCCCTTCCTCCCCCTTCCTCCC